>CAMPQE020000350.1:0-63141 GCA_946902985.2 Meconema thalassinum | reverse complement strand
TGTCAAAATACGTTTGGATAGCTCTCTTAATATATCGCCAAACCTCTCCTTTAAAGAAAAAAAAACTGCTTTGTACTTTCCCGACCATATTGTAGGGTTGAGTGTTTATAACGTTATGTTTGCATTTTCAGATACATCTTGCAGCACCAGCCAGTGTTTGATACTGTGTCCAAAAAAGTTGTAGACATTTAGTACATCCTCAAAAAACTGCGATATTTCACGATTGGCTTCTACAGCGTCTTTCAACGCCAGATTTAAATTGTGACTTGTACGAAATATGCATGTGGTGCAACTTCTTGAATCTTTTTCTGCACTACATTGTATACTCCACTCATTACGCTTGCGCCGTCATAACCTTTGCCACGACATTTTTTCAATTCAAGACCTTGATCTTTAATAGATTCCACTATTTTACTTGCCAATCCAAATGCACTTTGATCTTCTACTTTTGTAAAATAAGTAAACGTCTCGCAAATCTTTATTTCTTTGGGTTTATTTTTTTCATCATTTATCACTTTGACGTACCTGAAAACTTCACTTAAATTAAATGATCAACTTTACTTATATCCTGTGTTGTATCCATAATAACAGAGAAATAAGGAGAGCCCTGTATTTCATATTTGATTTCTTTCAGTATCGTACGGCACTTCATCTTCCATCAAAGAAATAACTTTATTTTGGATGCTAGGGCTTAAATAGTTTACACTTTCTGCTGGCTTTTGCAAAAGGGTTTTTAGTACAGGGACATAGTCAGACAGGAGTTCTATTATAGGCAAGACATTTCCTTTATTTGGCTCTTCCATTTTACTACTTCTTCCGCGGAAAGCAGGGTTACAGGTGGCCAAAGTTAATGAAATTTAACTATTCATTCTAGAACGTTCCTCCAGTAATTTTTCTCTTCTTTTAGGTGTTTTTCTATAGCATCACTCATTGTTTCATCATTCCTAACACAAGAACATATGTGGTCATCCGATTGTTCATGAGTTTTAATTCTATCAAAAAGATGTTTCAAGTCGTTTAGTCCCGTACTTCCGAAAGTGTTCTCTGAATGTTGTGGGAACAGCCAACATGGTTGACAGTAGACACGGTCTAACTTTTACGAATAGCAAAGCCAGAGTCTTTTACATTTCATCCCAGAACCTGATATAAAACTGTAGTAATTAGTTGAAAATGATATTTTAAAGCCTCGTCCATCAGGCTGTTTAGGAAAGGGACCACGAGGTTGACAAGGTCCTGATGCTATGATTAACCTTTTCATTGCTGGATTATTGACGGGACTGGGAAATTCAAATTTGTCTTGCAATAATTTTCATCGTGTCCAGTTTCAGTCAAGCTTACTGCGTCCTTGCCATTATTGACTGACTGATCAAGACATGAAAGGCCACTATGAGTGGTCGGAACATCGATTTTATGTACTTCAGACTGTTGATGAGGGTCAACATCTGAAAAAAAATGCATAGTGAATAATATTGAGCAATACAATTTAGTGTAGTGGTGTATAGTTGATTGCAGTGTTTTATTTGTATAAACAGATTCAACTAACTGTTGAACTAAGCCGACTAACTGATTATTGGTTGGTTAACGGGACAAAAAGACTGTGTCACAAATGATAGTCGTCTGTTGAAACGATGCATACTGTATACCCGATACAGTACCTATGATTTTTAATGTGAAGTGAAAAACGAACAAATGTGCTCAGTCCAAGTGAAGTGAATCAAGCGTCGCAATTCGCAAACCGCTTTATTGTTTGTTTTTATCACACATTGTATGCTTCTTATAATATTAACGTAATATGATATTAGTTTGTTATAAAATATTACGTCCTGACCAAATTGTTAATGGAACTCTTAATAACAATAATTTCACTTTGCTTAACAACTTATAACACTTATACAATATAGTTAACTTTGGTTTCTTCTTACCTTCATTATTTTAATTTTCTTCGTTTTGATATTGTTTCTAATAATAATAATGCTATTGGTTTTACGTCCCTTTTAACTACACTGGCTTTTAGAGACGCCGGGGTGCCGGAATTTTGCCCCGAAGGGGATCTTTAACGTGCCAGTAAATCTACGGACACGGCTCCCTCGCATTTGCGCACCCTCAAATGCCAGCTGACTGCGCCAGGATACGAACCTGCAACCTTGGGCCCAGCAAGCGAGAACGTTACCCCTGAGCCACGCAGCCAGCCAAATATATTGCTTCTGCACCGAAACGTACTCTAAACCTGATTGAGTTTGAGGGTGCAACCATGCAGTTAACGATTTAGTACAAGCACGAACCGTCTCCTCTTTTTTTCTTTTATCCTTCCTTTTTTTAGCCCAACTTTCATAAGTACATTTCAAAGCGTCGTTAAAAATAGCACAATGCAAGCCACAACTTAAGTTCAACCGGGCCGATAACCTGGATGTTTGGCCCCTTAAAACAACAATTATCATTATTATTATTATTATTATTAAGTTCAGCCACGTAACCGGGAACCGCTGTGGCGTGATGTCGCAGTGGAGGGGGAAAGGGTGGAACGATTAGTCATGGTCATGCGCTGAATGGGGAACAATACATTGTCCGTCCGGCGCCAGGGTCGGGCGCCCGGCTATCAAAAATACTCATAGAATACCACACAAATCGATGAATATACCTTAGCCTACATACAGATTGCACTGAGCGTGACTAGTTTCTAAACACAAGTTTAGACGCGTAGTTCAGAACAATTGGGGCCCCTGAACTAAATTGAATTCTCAAATATGTTTTCTAGTACTACTTTTATTTAGTATCATTTATTTATAATATTTATTTTAGGGTTTGGGGGCCCCCTAACCTCGGGGGCTCCGGGGCGGTGCCCCGCTTGCCCCATTGTAGCTACGCCACTGGGTATGGCAGAGATGCCAGACCGGGTAAGCCCTATCCCAACAGTTAACACGGCTGGTCGTTGCCCGCTGACCAGGAGCTGAGGCGTAGGCGCGGCCGGAGACGATGCGAGATGCTTCGTCACTGTTGCGCGTGAACTTGGGACCCTCTCAGTTCTCGCCCTCATATATAACTTATACGTTGTTTTGTTCTCGTGAAGGATTTCATTTAGACAAACTTATATTCCAATTTTAATCCGATGAAACTGTGATGACTCTGAACTGCGGCATTCGTTATGAATGAGGTACATCCGTTTTACCGCGCAATTGAATACAGTTTTCTCCAATATCAAGCAGTCTTTTACCCTATCACCTCATGGGTGCCCGCAGGAGGTGTGGGGAGGGGTTGGGGTGGGCAAGGAGGGGCCATGTCCTCCCCCTGAAATCCCGAGAATATTTCGATTGTTCATTGTCACACCAGTTTATTTCATAAAGTGAAGTTACTGATGGTTAACTGATTTAGATGTAGGGATAATTCCACAGTTTTATTTAACTTAGTAATTTAGGATTATTTGAGAATATCTTCAGTTATTTAAAAAATCTCCAAACTGGATTAACATTACTATTTTAATGAACTGCTTGATATTTATTTTTGTCGATACATGGTGAGACAACTACTTTTTGCCTGTTTTTAAAGAATGAAAATTATGCCGATGATTCAGAAAGAAACAACAAAGAGGCAATAAAAAATAATACATCCCCCCTAGAAAAAAATCCTGCGGGTGCCCATGAACCACCTTAATGAAAATAGTGCAACACCCAGAACAATTATCCGCCAGCCGCTACTACAAGACATTCAACTATAGGTAGAGAGCCCTGCGCGGATAAACAAAACGTTATCCGCTTCCGCCCCGCATCCACACGACTGTTATCCGCATCCGCCCCGTATCCGCATGACTGATATTTCACTATTATTGTAATGTATTAGATCAAGCATAAAGTGTTAAACCAACACAATTAGACATTTGAGGAGATTGTCGTACCATTGTGCTATGTTTAAAATGAATGTTATAGGCCTACAGCCAGAATTGCAACCCTTTTCAGTTCGGAGTGTTAATTATGCTTAATGATTTAATTTGAATGAGATTAGCATAAATCATCATCTTACATTTGTTATGGAAGCAGTAGCGTAGCCAGGGTCGGCCGATGGGGGCGTTATAGATACTCGAAGCCAAATTGTACAAGCATTTCGTCCCGCGGCGTAGCCGCGCTCGTCAAACGTGCACCATGGCCGCGAGGGCAGCTGCAGTAAGTACGGATATCGTAGCTTCGAATCCCGGTGCTGACAGTGGTTATCCTGAGTGTGTTTTTCCCGGGTTTTTCCACACTCCTTACAGGAAATTGCCGGGATTGTGTTTTACTTCAAGTCCCGGAGCGGCTAACCCATCCCTGTCCCTGATACATTTACACACATTACTACAATCATAGCAGCAATACAGGTTGCCAGACAACTTCAACACACACCCAACTATACGGGGCTGATGACAAGGTTGTCTCAAGCCCCTCAAATGAATTAACAACAACTCTACAAATATTTCCATTTCTCAAATGAGATATTATTTCGAGTACCGGTAATACAATACGCAACAAAAGACAACAACAACAACAACAAAAACAGTTCTGTAGAAAAACATCCAGTTGTGACCACAGGAAGCCTAGCAGTAATGATTTCAGTGAATCGAGTCAAAGAAAAACCTGTCGTCCGTGCACCATTTCAGCTTACTCTGGATAAACCGTTAAAAATATCTATATAGGCCTACTATGAGTGTAAGACTTGGTCAGCATGAAAAGTTCTACAAAAAGGGTCGCGACAGCTTATCTCTATCTTTAATACATCACCCATTTTAAGTGATTTTACGTTCTCATTTCTGCCAACAATCTCCAGTGGAAATATAAATTACTAGCTTCGGAGCGAGTTTACGTGGTAGGGAGCGAGTCTATCACCCCAGCTTCGGCCAGCATCAACTTTCGAGTCGTGTCGAGTTAAGACTTCAGAGAAGAGTATATGTGTTTGGAGTATCGCTGTTCAGCTCGGCTTTTCTGCATTGCATCTGGGACCTGCCGTCCGTGCGCCTTTCAAGCTTACGTTGGGTAAACCGTTGAAGATACCGGGCGAAGCCGGGAAGGGTTACTAGCATGGGTATAATTGTAAATAGCTATGCTATATCAAATTCTTAACCATATCAAAAGCTAGTTCTTCCGTAAAATTGAGTAACATTATAATTAAATAGGAAAATACCAGTGTGATTTGTGCAACGAAAAGTATAAAAAGATCTTAAAGTCTTAAATGGTTCAATTGTAAGTACTTCGTATTTTTTCTGTGATTTTGAAAACTTTCATTCCTGAATTTGAGAATATAATACAATGTCAATTTTACAAATAATTTCAGCAATAACAATATGGTGTACGGTACCTCCGCAGTAGTCATGTGGGAGACGGGTATTTCATAAGAGAATTAACAAACAGTGTACCACATCTAAGTTTGTAAGCATTATCCTTACGACATAAATTGGCTTACTTCTAAACGATTCTAGAAAAAGTTTATATTATTGTACAAAATAGTCTACATATTAATTTATTAAATCAACTCTCTGACTATTTGAAAGCCATTTTCTACACCTGAAAACTAAAATATCGGCACGTGTTTGAGATGACATAATTTACGTTTAATTTTCTTAATTTTCAAACTGCATTGATATTATTTATATTTGAATTGCAGCCAATGGCCATAGAAGAGCATTTCAATTGAACGCCCGTAGGCTCCCCAGTTTCAATTCGTTCCAACTTTGGCTACCAGACGCCACTGTCACTGACACCCAGTGGCGAACTTTGGAACTTGATAGAGCGTTTCTAAACAAAAAAACCTACAAATTTTGGGTACACACTGCCATTGAGCTGGTAGGTTCTTTTACATGCCTTAAATCTATGACACTGGCCCGCCGGCTTCACTTCTCCTCCAAAGGAAGGCATATGCTGCTGATGGATTTTAACGCTCTTAAAAATACGACGACTTCGGCCGGGTTTGAACCCGCGATCTTGGGCATAGCAGTTCAGCATGCTACCGACTACGAAGCCATGCATAGATATCCTACCGAGACATGCTTCTGATTTATAACCGAATGGCTGCGTGGCTCAGCGGTAACGTTCTCACCTGCTGTGCCCAAGGTTGCAAGACCTAATCCTGGCGCAGTCAGCTGGCATTTGAGGGTGCGTAAATACAAGGGAGCCGTGTCTGTAGATTTACTGGCACGTTAAGGATCCCCTTCGGGGCAAAATTCCGGCACCGCGGTGTCTCTAAAAGCCGCAGTAGTTAAAAGGGACGTAAAACCAATAACATTATTATTGATTTATAACCAGTTAAAGGCCTAGTTCCGTTGTTTGTTTGAAAAGCTTTATAATACTAGCCTAAAATCCATAGCTCGAGTCTTACCTTTTAGGGTCCTTTTGAAACTCTGGTGTCTTCTTATTGTTATTTGGACAGCCTATATTAATAGAAAGACTTCCCAGTTGGTCAACACGAATACACGCAATTAGATTGGGTGAGGAGTAACAATTACTTTCCCTGTGTAATTCATAATACAATAATTACGTATACACTTAATAGAATGTTTCTCATCCCCTCCCCTCCCTTTATGCGAGAAATGTTTTAATAAGTGTATAAACAATTCATGCATTTTTATTTCAGGCACTAGGAGATAAATTGTCACTCCCCGCCTAATCTTGATGATGATGATAATTGTTGTTTTAAGGGGCCTAACATCGAGGTTATCGGCCCCCCCGCCTAATCTAATTGGACACCGTACACTCGCGTTGACCGACTGAAAAGCGAACTTATAGGTTACTTAGCAACACTCTATTTTTATTTAGCGTATGGCTTTTAGTGCCGGGACTGTCCGAGGACATGTTCGACTTGCCAAAGGCTGTAGCTACTTCAAGCGGACACCCATGGGGTGAGATACAAGTTCCATTCAATTTCAAGTAGTTCCAACTTTCGCTACCAGATGTCACTAACACCTGGTGGTGAACGTTGGAACTTTGATAGAGCGTTTCAACGAAATCTAACCTAGAAATTTAGCTTCACACAAGTTTAGGTAGTGGAAGGATCTTTTACATGCCATAAATCTATGACATGGGACCGTCGGCTTTACTTCCCCTCCGAAGGAAGGCATTCTGAAGGATTTTAACGCTCTTAAGAAATCCGACGACTTCGTCCGGGTTTGAACCCGCGAACTTGGGCCCAGCAGTTCAGCATTCTACCAACTACGCCACCGAAGCCGCTACTTAGCAACACTGAAATATGGCTTTTAATATTTGATCTGTCGATTGCACCGCACATCTCCTCTTGTAAAACACATGATTAAAGATATAACTGTTACACAATGCTAACATACAGTAAATCCAGCAACAATAACATTCACCTACAATCCTACAAAGCGCAGTCGGCACACGATCGCTGGCTGCGTAAGAACATTGTTGACGCGCGACGCGCGCCGGAAGGAATTATGAGCGAAGCTTTGCGATTGTAGATATTCGCGAACTCAATCGAATGTATGTGGCAGGTCGGTCGTGACAAAATGGTGGACGCAAGGGTGATAGACTTCATGATGTAGGCTACCGTATTGAATGTTGTTGGCAATTCTAGGCAGGCTCTCGTTGAAGGACAGGCAATTATAGATACCAAATCATAATGATGTGCGGGAAAGTCCAAGAAACGGAAGATTTTCTGAGACTTGAAGCTTTATGGTTACAAACTAGTAATTTGAAAGGGGTACCTCATCAGATTCAAAATGAAATTCGGTCACCAGTTGCCAAGAAAAAAATTATTTGTTCAGGAATATGTAATATGCATATAGTCGGTACATTGCGTTACATACTTCAGTAAACAAGAGTTTAGTGCTTTTCAGTCGGTCAACACGAATGTACCCAAAAGAGATGGGTTATGCCCTAATCCTGAAATAAATTACATGAGATTAATAAAACACTAGGATGACCAGTTTCGATCGTCAAGCGATCATCATCAGATCCAATACACTTAGGCTACAAAATCTATGTTTGAAATACAGGTGAAAATATTTACAATATGTACAATTATTTAGTTGCAGTAGCCTCCGTGGCTTAGGCGGCAGCACACCGGCCTCTCACCGCTGGGTCCGTGGTTCAAATCCCGGTCACTCCATGTGAGATCTGTGCTGGACAGAACGGAGGCAGACAGGTTTTCCTCCGGGTACTCCGGTTTTCCCTGTCAAAATTTCATTCCAGCAACACTCTCCACTATCATTTCATTTCATCTGTCATTCATTTAATCATTGCCCCAGAGGAGTGCGTCAGGCCTCGGCAGCCGGCACAGTTTATATCCTCGCCGCTAGATGGGGGCTTCATTCATTCCATTCCTGACCCGGTCGGAGACTGGAAGCAGGCTGTGGATTTTCATTTTCATTTAGTTGCAGTATTGGTACTGCAACTGTCAGTGTATGCTAAATGCAGTATATATGTTAGGTGAAATGCTAAATGGTGATAGCTATCCGTAGATTGTACTTTAGAGAGATGTGCAAGGTGCACAGTGCGTTCCAGTGAGCACGAAAACTGCGAGTAGCTGTTGTACGGAAGACAATCAGATAAGTAGTTAGCCTAAAATTTTATAGTTTAACCATAGTTTACAACCATATAATCTCTCTAAAGTACAATCTACGGATAGCTATCACCATTTAACATTTCACCTAACATATATACTGCATTTAGCATACACTGACAGTTGCAGTACCAATACTGCAACTAAATAATTGTACATATTGTAAATATTTTCACCTGTATTTCAAACATTGATTTTGTAGCCTAAGTGTATTGGATCTGATGATGATCGCTTGACGATCGAAACTGGTCATCCTAGTGTTTTATTAATCTCATGTAATTTATTTCAGGATTAGGGCATAACCCATCTCTTTTGGGTACATTCGTGCTGACCGACTGAAAAGCACTAAACTCTTGTTTACTAAGGCAACACTGAAAATATGGCTTCAAACACCACAATACTTCAGTAAGTAGATATATTTAAATTTGTAAGATATAACCTAATACTGTTGAAGTCGATAAATCAAAGACCGTACAAGTTGGCTATAAAGATTTTAATTTTTTTAATAAGCACATGATTGAAAACTTAGAAGACCTGAGCTTTACAGATTTGAAGGAGCAATGGGGCAAGTTAAAGAAAGGCAACCACATGTAGGCCTACGATAACGCGACCCCTAAAAGTAATGTTTGGTACATGGGAAGAACAGTTGTCAATAGACCTTGCTAAGTCGCCTAGTTTGTAGTGCAGGGAAGAATGTAGGGTACTGTATATTGTAAGAAATTCATTAGTAATTATTAATACGGTAATAAATTCTCCTTTGTAAAATGCCAGCCGCATACGATCATATACTTCGAAATCGGCTTTGCGACGCGAAGTAATCGACTCCATTCCGTCTAAAAGGGTTTCTTTTTCTGAAGGAAATGCATTGATATGGCAATTGTTGAATTCGAAGAGCACAGCGGGACTGAGCAATTACGGTATATAAGTCATCTTTTAGCCTCAATTATTATGAAAATAACTGAAAAAATGTTGTAGCATCTGTTTGTTTTTGTTTCCATCACCCCTACGCTAGTTCCGGAATACGGCAGCACCGTCGATTGAGTTCGCAAATTGTTCACGATTATCGCCATCTACCAGCAAAACGTAGAACTGAACGACAGAATGTCTGTGTCTTTTGCTGATAGATGGCAGTAACATCAGAGCCAGCGTCATCAACACCAGTACCACCTTGCTAGATGTAGCGATATTTTATATTATAATTATAATTGGCTGCACTGCAATATTTCAAATTTAAGATCGATTTGATGGGGATTAGGAACGTTTTGCAATCCGTTTACTGACTGGAAAATATTTGATTGCTGTTATTATGGATATAGTGATTGTTGACTTTTACCTAGCGACTTTCAGCAACTGTAGGTTAGCACCACTGCAATGAGTCGCGCCATCAAAAGAATTCAATCTTTTTTTTTTTTGCTATCGTTTTACCCTCCAGGGTTGGCTTTTCCCACGGACTAAGCGCCACTGAGGACAGTATCCTATTCAGGGATACAACTGGGGTGTGTGACCAGCACTACGCCCAGACGGCCTCACCTGCAAAGCGAACAGGGGGGATGAAGGGATGGGAAGAGTGAGACGGTTGGGCAAGGAAGTGGGAAGGAGGCGGCCGTGGCCTTACAGTAGGAACCTTCCCGGCATTTGCCCGAAGACGAAGTGGGAAACCACGGAAAACCACTTCGAGGATGGCTGAGGTGGGAATCGAACTCCCACCCCTACTCATTTGAGCCACCCGAGGCTGAGTAGACCCCGTTCCAGTCCTCATACCACTTTTTCAAATTTCGTGGCAGAGCCGGGAATCGAACCCAGGACCTCCGGGACGGCAGCTAACCATGCTGACCGCTACGCTACGGAAAGAATTCAATCTACATCATTTAAATTATCTTTCTGGATACATGGTCTCCACAAGAGTGACATCGGTGGACACGAATAGCGGGAAAATGTGAGAATGCGTGGAAAATAAACACAGGAGCTCCGGGGCGGCAGCTAACCATGCTGACAGCTACGCTACGGAGGCGACTCTAATTGATTATATTGATTAATAATAATAATAATAATAAATAATGTGGATCGCGAGCTGGCTTTTTAGTAGGCATAGGCATACGATGAACAACAATACAATTACCGGTATATATATATATATTGTGCACATTCAGCAATGAAATATGCAAATCACAGTTTGCCAGCAATGCTCAATCGGGAGTATCGGGGTTCATGGTTTGTTCTCCCACTCTGTGATCTACACGCTTTGGATTAAATAGAGGATAAACTTCCAAAAATTAACAACAAAAAATCAACTCCTACTATTAAAAAACATTTAATTGTCGAAATATATGGCGCTACAAAACATTAAACAAATAAAATACTGATCCTTCACTTCATACTTGTTCAAAGTTGAACAAGGAATTCATATTAAACACATCTAAGATCATAATAATTGGTTTTCCATAAACCAACACTCTTCTACTTTCACTTCCATATAGTATCACTTCACAATCTTTAAAATATGAGCTCCAAACGGCTCGGTAATGTTTACTTACAATGTGCTATCACTTTAATACACATCCATTATTATTTATATGAGTATATATTTTAATCATAAATATCAAAATTACCAAAGTATTGTTAATTATTACTTAATTTTGGGCTTTCACAATGCTCATATGTTACCATCCCTCTCTCTCTAGTCAACAACTCACTACTGTGATTGGGAAAAATTTGCGTACTCCCGAGCTACTGAAGACTACTGAACAAGTCAAAATTTATATCACTCCCGGAATCTAATGTCTTCAATCGAACTCGTGAATCACTGAATCATATAATCATTACATTAGGGATTTATCATATTTTGTCTTAAAAGACCATTCAATTATAAGAAAGCAACGATCTGAACTCTGCAAGCGATAATCATTCATGTAAAGGGACCTCGGTTCCAAGACCGGGTCGTTAAAACAAACTCTAAACACTTCTGTGTACTATAACTCAAACAGACCATTTACCGACCTACCACAATACGTCGAGTGTGAGGCCATAGCCTTGGCTACTTAGCGTGATTTATTGCAGGGAGGCAGAGAGTCCCCAGTCTCGCTGCTACAAGAGACTGGCTACCGTCAGCTTTCATACAGCTGTTCTCAAATGTAATTCTCTGACCGACAAGGCTTTTAATACAGATTCTTAACACAACATAGTTAGGTTCAACAGACCTATTCTCTAAGCTTCGGTATGTAGTAATTATGAAGTGTCTTCATTGGCGGGTAAGAAAAATTCAATAATACAATCAATATTTAGGGGCTTCAACACGGACGACTCTGAGTTCGATCCTTTCAATTGCCTCGGGATCAGTATCCCAAAATGGAGGTCTTATAACATTTGCGACTTAGGGCAGGGCTCACCTTATACCAGCGCTCAATATGCAACATAATAGCACCCTTTTTACCATACAACATGCAATGCCTCGTGACCACTTGTCACAACTTTTGAGGACTTACCATAGTTCAATTACCCCGACCAACTGCCCCTCATAATTAGTTTTACCGAGCATTTTAACGCATTCCTAGCGTGATAAATTATTTCAATGCGCTACATGGCGCTTATACTTTAATTAGCCAAGTTGCCTTCAAAGAATTAATAAATTCAAAATCAACGTTTGATCTACATCTCAAATATATATTACTCTTCTCCCTCGACAATAATCATTTTTACTATAAAGAACATGTATTCATAACATGTTTTAATTCCTCTAAAGGAGCTCGGAAGCTACTACTTTCAATATAAAATTCATCATACTTATTCACTCATTTATGTAATCATTATTATTAGTATCATTACGCTTGCTTTTTCATATTTAGATCATTTATCATTTACACTGATATTTTACTGAATACATTCCCCATGGGATTCATTTACATTTCACAATTTTTATTATTTTTATCTAAAATGTATCGTTCAGATCGCGCTATTATTCCTTTATCTGTTATTCAACATCCCTATTCTTTCTTTCTTTATGTGGATTATACGCAAATCTTCCCAAACACTTATCATAATGAAATAGTTACTCACATGACTGTCCGGTCAGCAACCGAATCCTCCAACGATGGAACATGTTTGCCCACTCACTGCTTTCTAAGCCATTTTCATTGATACATTTACACTTAATAACACTTTTTTAACTACACAGAAAATATTTACCTTAATCACTTGGAATATATTGAATACCATTTTTGTATTCATTTCAATTAACACAATATAAATTCACCAAAAAATATTACACTCAAGAATTTTCACAATATTTACATTACATAACACTTTTATCACTTGGGCGTTAATCATTCGCCTTACACACGTGACTTATTTTCTTTCCCGTTTCCAAGGGTGGCATTTATAGAACTTCGGCTTCCTAATCTGACCAGATGATGGAAAGTCTCGATTGAACTACACCTCACTGGAACGGCTGATATTCCAATCCGGGGTTTGACTATCGGCTTCTATACTTTAACGGCACGATGTCGTTTCTTCTTAGACGCTAACTTGTTCGTCTAGATAAAGTCTGTCCTTAAGGTATTACTATTACGGCCGCTCGAATAGTTTATCGGTGACCTAGTACTTTCCTTGCATTAATTTGCTATTACTTTAATTCGTAGCTTATTGGAGTTCTCCCCAATGTTTACTTGTTCGTTTGCCTGCCTAGACAAAGCCTGGAACTATAATTCCTAATTCTGATCGTCTTACGCTCTAGTCCCTATCTTTCTGGAACACTAGGCGTTATTTATTTCGTTCTACCCTGATCGGGTTCCTTAACTATAGAACTGTTTATTTCACTTCCTTAGGTACTTCGAAACCTTATGACGCTTTATGTCTTTAACTGAACTATTATTCGAGTACCTATCGCCTGTTATTTCTTCAAGTTCACAGCCTAACTTTGACTGTACTAATGAACTTTAACGATAAAGTCTGAAGCTTGCTGATATTAATCCTATACTAGGATTCTGATATGTCTTCACACGGCGATACTAATGATGATACTGATCAGCCACTCCCATACGGGGTGCTCGTTGGAGATACAGCGTATCACGACCTCTCAAGGTCTGGTAAAGACTGCATGATCTTCCTGGCTTCGCCAGGGTTTTTATACAAATCGGCGACAAAAAGATAAAATCCTCATCTTCTCCAGCACTAACTTTTGAAGTAATTGTCGTATAAT
Organism: Meconema thalassinum; assembly: GCA_946902985.2. NCBI lineage: Eukaryota > Metazoa > Arthropoda > Insecta > Orthoptera > Tettigoniidae > Meconema > Meconema thalassinum. The sequence continues at coordinate 49,412 of CAMPQE020000350.1, read as the reverse complement.
TTTTAAACCTATATCTCTGGAAAGCTCTTGTTCTAAACGTTAACTGGTTTCTTTGATCTTGACAATCGATCGCACAATTCCAAGATATTAAATAATTTCGCTCTTCAGATACGTGGATGTTGCGGTTTATTTTCCTATCCCAACCAACTCTGGTCTCGGGGAATTTTTAACGACGTCATGCTACGTTTGCACTTCTTTCCTGTGCAAATATTATAAACTTTATCCCCACACAAAAATCTCTCTTCCAAAATGATCAACCTTGATGTGTTTCTTTCATTAATTAAATGCTCGCAAATGGCTTAATTTTAATTATTTCTTTTCTTGCGCAATTGCTAGGTTGTCATTTTATTGCTGCGTAAGGTCAATTTCCGAAATCTCCTCTCTCTTACACGCAGTGGAAAGTTTTTATCGTTCTATTAATAGTCATGATCGGCTCCTTATCAATGCGTCATGCATGATATCATTTCCGCGTGACTCGTGGTCCCTTATTATTGCGCCAGGTTACAACAGTCCTCTTCGTAAAATCTTTCTAAGTCATTCTAAAGACTGTATTTTTTCCTCTCTTCTTTTGCCAATAAAGGATGGATTCGACGCTTGAACCAACAGCACATGGGTTCAATATATATTTGGTGTTGAAGTGCAGGACCACCGTTATTAAATAAATGAAAGCAAAGTTTAAATTGTATGTGGAAAAAAATGCAAAAAGGTTGAGATTTGACTATATTGGTCAGGCGCTCTCCAGTGGCGTAGCTAGACTTGAAGGGGCCCCGGGGCAAGAAGTTGAAATGGGGCCCCCTCACTATCTTTTGAAATCCTGACCTAACTGCAGGCCTTTAATAACAATAATGTTCGAAGATAAGAACTTATCAAAGTGACTTTATGCACTTTTCGAATTCCTTCCCACTTGCCACTTCCATTTTCTAGAAATGTTTAATTTATAAATTGGCTGTTGGCTCCATAAAATGTCCTACATAAGTATGATAAATAACAGCTAAAGCTTTTCAATTTGTGAAATTGTGATATCGTAATAAGAAAAATACGACTACACAAATATCAATTAGAAAGAGAAGAGAACTGCATGTGAATATATATTATAGGCTAAGTACACATATTTGTTCTTTTATTACTGACAATAATGAAGCTAGAGTAGAAAACAAAGGGGAACAGATAGGATCGTCTATGAAGTAAAGTACTAGGCTTTAAAAATAAAATACACGCCAGGTCGAAAGCTCAAAATTATAAAAGTATTGTACAAATGACTTGAAATAAAATAAATCTAAAAATTTTTACTCATTGTTTATAAAAACATTGTTCAGTTATTATTATTAAACGAACTATTTAAAACAAATAAACTTATCAACTAACCTAATTTACACAAAACGTTTTTTCCTACTCTTTGCATCTGCAAACATGTTAATTACCGGTACATATGAGAAGTTAAGTTTTCGAGCTCTTTCATTTTTAATCGATAAAAGGGCCAACCCACTTATGTTCTTGGCTCATTGTGCTTCTTAGGTAGGACTTGATAATGTTCAGCTTGGAAAAAGATCTTTCTGCTTCAGCCACTGTGATAGGTACAGTCAAGAACATAAAACAAGCAGTACACACGTCAGGATCGCTTGCAATCAGAATGTGATTTCAATGTAGAGAAGGTCTATCAGCTGCTTAACAGTCGACATTTTCTTAGTTTTAGAGAAAAAAGATGCACGCACGCTGGAAATTTGTGCAGGAAATGTTGGCGTCACATCATCAGGAATAGTCTCGGCGAAAGCTTTTGCCTTTTAAACAGTTCGTCATCTGGAAACATTTAGATACGATGTTCAGTTGCTGCAAAATCTTTGTTTGTACAACTAACAGAAGCACAAATTCAAAACTTTCAATTTTCTTTTTCAATCCTATTGCATCATTCCTTATTACTTGTCAAAATACGTTTGGATAGCTCTCTTAATATATCGCCAAACCTCTCCTTTAAAGAAAAAAAACTGCTTTGTACTTTCCCGACCATATTGTAGGGTTGAGTGTTTATAACGTTATGTTTGCATTTTCAGATACATCTTGCAGCACCAGCCAGTGTTTGATACTGTGTCCAAAAAAGTTGTAGACATTTAGTACATCCTCAAAAAACTGCGATATTTCACGATTGGCTTCTACAGCGTCTTTCAACGCCAGATTTAAATTGTGACTTGTACGAAATATGCATGTGGTGCAACTTCTTGAATCTTTTTCTGCACTACATTGTATACTCCACTCATTACGCTTGCGCCGTCATAACTTTGGCCACGACATTTTTTCAATTCAAGACCTTGATCTTTAATAGATTCCACTATTTTACTTGCCAATCCAAATGCACTTTGATCTTCTACTTTTGTAAAATAAGTAAACGTCTCGCAAATCTTTATTTCTTTGGGTTTATTTTTTTCATCATTTATCACTTTGACGTACCTGAAAACTTCACTTAAATTAAATGATCAACTTTACTTATATCCTGTGTTGTATCCATAATAACAGAGAAATAAGGAGAGCCCTGTATTTCATATTTGATTTCTCTCAGTATCGTACGGCACTTCATCTTCCATCAAAGAAATAACTTTATTTTGGATGCTAGGGCTTAAATAGTTTACACTTTCTGCTGGCTTTTGCAAAAGGGTTTTTAGTACAGGGACATAGTCAGACAGGAGTTCTATTATAGGCAAGACATTTCCTTTATTTGGCTCTTCCATTTTACTACTTCTTCCGCGGAAAGCAGGGTTACAGGTGGCCAAAGTTAATGAAATTTAACTATTCATTCTAGAACGTTCCTCCAGTAATTTTTCTCTTCTTTTAGGTGTTTTTCTAAAGCATCACTCATTGTTTCATCATTCCTAACACAAGAACATATGTGGTCATCCGATTGTTCATGAGTTTTAATTCTATCAAAAAGATGTTTCAAGTCGTTTAGTCCCGTACTTCCGAAAGTGTTCTCTGAATGTTGTGGGAACAGCCAACATGGTTGACAGTAGACACGGTCTAACTTTTACGAATAGCAAAGCCAGAGTCTTTTACATTTCATCCCAGAACCTGATATAAAACTGTAGTAATTAGTTGAAAATGATATTTTAAAGCCTCGTCCATCAGGCTGTTTAGGAAAGGGACCACGAGGTTGACAAGGTCCTGATGCTATGATTAACCTTTTCATTGCTGGATTATTGACGGGACTGGGAAATTCAAATTTGTCTTGCAATAATTTTCATCGTGTCCAGTTTCAGTCAAGCTTACTGCGTCCTTGCCATTATTGACTGACTGATCAAGACATGAAAGGCCACTATGAGTGGTCGGAACATCGATTTTATGTACTTCAGACTGTTGATGAGGGTCAACATCTGAAAAAAAAATGCATAGTGAATAATATTGAGCAATACAATTTAGTGTAGTGGTGTATAGTTGATTGCAGTGTTTTATTTGTATAAACAGATTCAACTAACTGTTGAACTAAGCCGACTAACTGATTATTGGTTGGTTAACGGGACAAAAAGACTGTGTCACAAATGATAGTCGTCTGTTGAAACGATGCATACTGTATACCCGATACAGTACCTATGATTTTTAATGTGAAGTGAAAAACGAACAAATGTGCTCAGTCCAAGTGAAGTGAATCAAGCGTCGCAATTCGCTAACCGCTTTATTGTTTGTTTTTATCACACATTGTATGCTTCTTATAATATTAACGTAATATGATATTAGTTTGTTATAAAATATTACGTCCTGACCAAATTGTTAATGGAACTCTTAATAACAATAATTTCACTTTGCTTAACAACTTATAACACTTATACAATATACACACTTCAAAAAAAGTTTTGCATCACCTCGGTTCCCAGATCTCCGGCATATAGACGTTGACTGTGTATATTGTATCCAAGATACAGTCCCTTTGACTGTTCATAGATGTCACTAAAACTGCTCAAAGATGTAAACAACCATGCATGAGCAGGGCCTATTAGACGGAGGGGGTACGACAGCCGATCAGTTCCAGTCATTCCACCAGGACGAAGGTACGCTGCTCATGTTGTCTGTAGTTCTACCATGCCTAGAAGGTCAATACCGCAGTTCGATCGCGTCCGCATTGTTACTTTGTGTCAAGAAGGGCTCTCAACAAGGGAAGTTTCCAGGCGTCTCCGAGTGAACCAAAGCGATGTTGTTCGGACATGGAGGAGGTACAGAGATACAGGAACTGTCGATGACAGGCCTCGCTCAGGCCGCCCAAGGGCTACTACTGTAGTGGATGACCGCTACTTACGGATTGCCGCTCGGAGGAACCCTGACAGCAATGCCACCATGTTGAATAATGCGTTTCGTTCAGCCACAGGACGTCGTGTTTCAACTCAAACTGTGCGCAATAGGCTGCATGATGCGCAACTTCACTCCCGACGTCCATGGCGAGGTCCAGCTTTGCAACCCCGACACCATGCAGCGCGGTACAGATGGGCCCAACAACATGCTGAATGGACCCCACGGAATTGGCATCACGTTCTCTTCACCGATGAGTGTCGCATATGCCTTCAACCAGACAATCGTCGGAGACGTGTTTGGAGGCACCCTGGTCAGGCTGAACGTCTTAGACACACTGTCCAGCGAGTGCAGCAAGGTGGTGGTTCCCTGATGTTTTGGGGTGGCATTATGTGGGGCCGACGTACGCCACTGGTGGTCATGGAAGGCTCCGAAACGGCTTTACGATACCTGAATGACATCCTCCGACCCATAGTGCAACCATATCGGCAGAATATTGGAGAGGCATTTGTCTTCATGGACGACAATTCTCGACCTCATCGTGCACATCTTGTGAATGCGTTCCTTCAAGATAACGACATCGCTCGACTACAGTGGCCAGCATGTTCGCCAGACATGAACCCTATCGAACATGCCTGGGATATGTTGAAAAGGGCTGTTTATGGACGTCTTGACCCACCAACCACTTTGAGAGATTTACGCCGAATTGTCGTTGAGGAGTGGGACAATTTGGACCAACGGTGTCTTGATGAACTTGTGGATAGTATGCCACGGCGAATACAGGCATGCATCAATGCAAGAGGACGTGCTACTGGGTATTAGAGGTAGTGGTGTGTACTGCAATCTGGACCACAAATGCTGAAAGTCTAGCTGTATGATGGTACAACATGCAATGTGTGGGTCTCATGAGCAATAAAACGAGCTGAAATGTTGTTTTTGTTGATCTCTATTCCCTTTGTATTTAACGGTTCCGGAACTCTTGGAACCGAGGTGATGCAAAACTTTTTTTGATGTGTGTAGTTAACTTTGGTTTCTTCTTACCTTCATTATTTTAATTTTCTTCGTTTTGATATTATTTCTAATAATAATAATGCTATTGGTTTTACGTCCCTTTTAACTACACTGGCTTTTAGAGACGCCGGGGTGCCGGAATTTTGCCCCGAAGGGGATATTAAACGTGCCAGTAAATCTACGGACACGGCTCCCTCGCTTTTGCGCACCCTCAAATGCCAGCTGACTGCGCCAGGATACGAACCTGCAACCTTGGGCCCAGCAAGCGAGAACGTTACCCCTGAGCCACGCAGCCAGCCAAATATATTGCTTCTGCACCGAAACGTACTCTAAACCTGATTGAGTTTGAGGGTGCAACCATGCAGTTAACGATTTAGTACAAGCACGAACCGTCTCCTCTTTTTTTCTTTTATCCTTCCTTTTTTTTAGCCCAACTTTCATAAGTACATTTCAAAGCGTCGTTAAAAAATAGCACAATGCAAGCCACAACTTAAGTTCAGCCGGGCCGATAACCTGGATGTTTGGCCCCTTAAAACAACAATTATCATTATTATTATTATTATTATTAAGTTCAGCCACGTAACCGGGAACCGCTGTGGCGTGATGTCGCAGTTGAGGGGGAAAGGGTGGAACGATTAGTCATGGTCATGCGCTGAATGGGGAACAATGCATTGTCTGTCCGGCGCCATGGTCGGGCGCCCGGCTATCAAAAATACTCATAGAATACCACACAAATCGATGAATATACCTTAGCCTACATACAGATTGCACTGAGCGTGACTAGTTTCTAAACACAAGTTTAGACGGGTAGTTCAGAACAATTGGGGCCCCTGAACTAAATTGAATTCTCAAATATGTTTTCTAGTACTACTTTTATTTAGTATCATTTATTTATGATATTTATTTTAGGGTTTGGGGGCCCCCTAACCTCGGGGGCCCCGGGGCGGTGCCCCGCTTGCCCCATTGTAGCTACGCCACTGGCGCTCTCACTCTTCGGTGCTATCCCACTAAAAGACGGATACTATTTTTTTTTTTATACGACACAAGGACATACTGCTCGCCACGGAGGCTTTCGCCTCTCTTTATCCAACCAATGTTGATGACGAGTTTAGTGCGGACACCAAGTCAACATTATGTACTGAGCACCCGAGCACCTCAACCCGGCCGCGAGATTGCATTTTCTAGTTCACTTTTAGCATTGAAGAAGGATACAGCTTCCTGATTGGCTGTTCCAACGAAACCCAACTGCAGCAAGGGTTGTGATTAGCCAGTTTAGTTTCAGAATGGAACCAATCAGCAATGTCGTTCTATGTTTAAATAAATGTGTAGAACTCGCACTTGTTTTGACTTAGAATTTTCTTGAGTTCTATGAATTGTAATGTTCCTAGCAATCGTAGTATGATCCCTGCAGCCTAGGCCCTATGTGTTTCCGTTTCTTCTTAAGTAAAGAATCATTACCGGAATGTTTTCATTGATTGATGCCACCTTGCACCACTTATATGCAGTCTTTTCTTTTTTTTACCATGGAACCAACCTTAGAGCAAGGAACCAACCATACTTGACGTCCAAATATGACAATTATTAACTGAGACATGTTTTGAACAGGTTTGCGTGTAATGGATTACACCACCTAATCTGTCTCAATAACAAATTTCATGTCCCTTGTGAATTGTGACTTATGTGTACGGTATGTGTTGTGTGGAGATAGACGTGACAGATATCACATACAGTATTGTAAAAAACGATCCAAGTCACTAGTCAATTACGCTCAGAATGCCTGAACACATTACATCTAATTTTACAAATATTATTTTCTTGTATGGCCATTGGCTGCAATCAATAAAATAAAAATTACGACAATACCACTAAATTTTCGTGTGTGGTACTAATAATTACAAATTTTGTCTAGAGCTGAGAGTGCGATGTGGCAGTGATTTCGGGTGGGGGAGGGACGAGACTCGTGATATTGCGAGGAATGTTATCAACATTTGTATAACAGATTTGTAATTTCTTTAATACTGATCTGATTTATGTGGCTGCTCATTTGATTGAATAATTTCACACTTTCTTTTGGAATTTCAAGTCTAATGGGATTGTACAAGGTAAGTAGGCTACTAAAATATATTGATTAAAATCGTTAGTACTACGATTATATAGCATCTAGCCTATGTGTTCATTTTCGCTCAACTGAATGTTTTCAAAACTGTTTTATAATTAATTTGCGCATACATTTTTATTTAGATTTCATTAAGAACCCTAAAACACGTGAGGACGAAGTAGGAGAAACTCCACGAAAGATAACTTGTCAGGATGGATTTTGAAATTTGTGTCAAGTAAGTACCATAACCTACAAGGCCATGTTCTTTAAGTGCTTTATTCTATGTTATATTTATGTTTATCTTCAGTCAGGGCACAAAGCCCACGTAATAAAAATAGCCTAGTTGTTGTCTTTTGAAATAGTCTTCTGACTGCATTTTTTGTATATTCAATCCAAACATAACCTAAATATAGCGTACCAAAATCTACACTTAGCAACATAATCTTAGTTTGAATTAGCCTTTTATCTTTTATATTCAATCCAAACATAACCTAAATATAGCGTACCAAAATCTACACTTAGCAACATAATCTTAGTTTGAATTAGCCTTTTATCTTTTGACTTCCACAAGTCATATTTCCGTGTGTAATTGAACCACAAATTGTTTATGGAATGTGACCTGAATCCATCCCAATGTGATAAATCCATTATTCACATGTCACATGGACACGACTTTGCTGTTAGATACGATTTAACACATTTTACAGGGAGCAATGCTATTTGTTAACTAGGAAGTATGATTGACGCTTTGCATGGCACAGTAACTATTGCTTGTGTCTGTATTCTGTGGCATTTCTTTCAGGGATAGGCTAGCAGGCAGATAAAAAACTTTAAACATTTAATTTCCATCTGTTTCAGTAATGGTTGCGACTGATTGTGGTACCTCCTGCTATTACACAGAAGAGCTATGTAACATCATGGTAATGTAGTCCTGTGTACTTGGGTCTGTGTGTATAATGTGAGACATTGTGGTTTGTATTCATATATATACATGCAATTAAAACTAGGGTAGCAGAGCATGACGTATGACTCCGTCATAACGTTTCTCAAGTAGGAAAATTAACCAAATATCTGTAGTAATGGTCAGGAAAATATCTGGATATAATGTAGTTATAGATGTTTAGTACTCCGCTGTCTATAACCCGCCCGCTGTCCCAAATAGGATCACGACTTATATACATTAAATTCCAGCTGTGTCCGCCATTTTCACCATTGATTATGCACTAATACAATATTGCCAACCCCACATTTACGGTACTACTACGTATATGCGCGGTACCTTGAAAAAAAAAACAATGATTGCAAAGAGTTGCTGAAGCTGTTACAGAGACACCACAATGAATGTGTGATTATTGTTGCATTTTGCCACTGTAATAATTCACGCTTTTTAATTTCATCGAAACCAATACTGTTCTACATACAAATCAAACCTAACCTGAGGCTTATGGCCCAGACCCCCTTGCTTGTAGTGCAATCAGTATTTTTCGTCCAGACAGTCCCCAAACCTTGCACAGGGGATTCCGGTAAAGTGAAGTTGGCACCATTGCCACATACAAACATTATTTGCAAATGCAAATAATTCACAAAAGCCCAATTATTTCTTTTTTCACATAATTACAACGTTATGTGTGTCGTCTGGTGTATTTTGTACCGGACATGTTCGCAACTACTGACGTCAATGTGTGCACCTCGTGAGTGATCACTGCGGCAGTTTCACATACCAAAAAACATCTGACGAATATGGCTCCGGTTGTTAAATATAACGCATATTTACATGATTTAGCACATATATCGGGTGCAGTCGGTGCAAAAGTGATCAAGGATAGTAGTTAAAATTGATAATGTCCCCCCAAAAGATAAAATAAGGTATGAAACTGATATATTGTCGAAATTGAAGCGAAAAGGAAAAGAGTGATACGTCGTGCATAATTAATAAACTGAGATTGGAAAGGAGGCAGCTGTGGGCTAAAATTTGGAACCTTCCCAGCATTTGCGTGGAGTAGAAGTGGGAAGCACGGAAAACCATTCCTGGGATAGCTTATCGAATCAAGCTCTTCTCAGTTTTGCCTCACAAGACTATCTGTACCGTACATTAATTCTGAATAAGGTATCACTCTTTTTTTTTTTGCTTTCTTTTTGATAATATATAATTTTCACACCTAATTTCATCTTCTGGGGGGGATATTATCAATTGTAACTACTAACCTTGGTCACTTCGGCACCGACTGCACCGGATATATGTGCTAAATTATGTAAATACAGTATGTGTTTTTATGTATTGGTCATTTAACAACGGCAGTCATGTTCAACAGCGTATTTAGTACTGTATGTTAAACTGTTGCCAAAGCGCACACATTGACGTCACTAGTTGCCGACATATGGGACACAAAATACACCACAACTACTCCCACTCGGTAGCATTCTCGATTGCTGTGATCAAGGTTGCAGGATTGAATCCTGACGCAGTTAGCTGGCATTTGAGGGTGCGCAAATGTGAGGGAGCCGTGTCAGTAGATTTACTGGCACGTTAAAGATCGCCTTTGGGGCGAAATTCCAGCACTCGGCGTCTCTAAAAGCCACAGTAGCTAATAATGTTATTGGTTTTATGTCCCTTTTAACTACCCCACTGTGCATGGCTAAAATCAGGGGCGTATATATGGCTAACGCGGCCCTCAGATTAAAACCTTTGTCAAGACCCATTGGATTGGACAAAACCAAGGATAGAATGGTTGGGTTGAGGTGTGACCTTGGCCGCGGGATACTTGCGGGGCACTGTTGACGACACATTAAGCTGTAACCACTGTCAAAAACCATTGGATTGGACGTGTTAGGCTGTAACCATTGTCAAAATCCATTGGTCTATATTCAACAAATCTTACTAGCCTATTAGAAAAAATATACACTGTAGTTCCGTAAGCGTGGGGTTTGCAATACTGTACTTGATGGTAACTCATGCGCATAATGGCGGACACAGCTGGAGTTTTACTATGTAAGTCGTGATCTAAATAAGGGATGGCAGGTGGCTTATGGGCTGCGGAGGAGTAATCATTTATTACTTCATCATTCTCTGATTTCTTTTTCTTCATTAGAAAAGGTATTTTGGCTAATTTCAGTACTAATTTATCAACAAGTGGTACTTCATTCAGTGTTACCATCATCGCACATTTTTTAATTGCCGCCATGGGGTACATCCAAGCATACACGCGAACGCTAATGCACAGAATATAAAGAAAACATGTACGGTATTTAAGAAGAAATCATGTGAAAATTTTGCGGCATCAAAAAATTGTCTATTTTATTGTTAAATAAGTGTACTACTTACAGTGTACATGACTGACACTGCCTGTGAAGTATTTACGGCAAACTTTAGTCATCTGTTTAAGTCCGATATGGTGAGATTTAAGAAACACATTTTAACCGGTAAAACATTGAAATTACTAAGTGTGGTAATAATTCTCATTGTAAGGCGGTTAGGTGAGGACCATTATCAGCAATTCTTGCCATGTGGCAATTAGGGTAGGACTAGGTTACAGTTTACACCACCATTTTTGGCAGGTGGCTGTGAGAGCTCGCACATTGAAATGTTTAGTAGAACCAGCTGACAGGAGACTTGCTTAGAGCATGTGCTCCGCTGGTAGTCTGGATTCTCGCCAGCTGATTGGAATTTTATCTTCAGTTCATCATTTTGATCACAACTAAAAATAAAATAAAGTCGCCATACCCAGAAAATTATACGAGTGTATGTTAATTTAGTTGACCTGCGTAATAAAACCCTCAAAATGAACCTCGTAGTTCACAAGTTAGACCGTAGTTTGATAGCCAAAATAATCAGCCGTTGAGATAAGCGAACGGCTGACGTGTCACCCCTTTTGTTTAGATCAATGCAGCACCGAGTGCTTCGTCACAGAATGATGATATTGAATGTGATACAAGACGTAGGGATTGTAGGCAGCTTCCATACCAAGAGATACCGTAGTAGGTTCGAGCACGACTTTAATCATTGGCATTTTAAGCTTGTTGAAATACGACAACCCTCCATTCCTCAGAGACCGTTAGCTGTTAGAATTGAGGTTAAAGACGACAATCACTTTAATTACGCTGATGCATTTGTAGCCAAATAACACATTTATCAAAATCATCAATATCAATGATGCAACTGCATACCTGATGGGCCCTTCATGATGTTCCAAACGAGGTAATCTGTTCCTCACTGTTACTTCCTTCTTTAATAATCCTGGTAACGGTCCTCTCTGGCACTTTTGTTGCAGCTACCATTCTATCCTGTAATTAAGACCTCACCCGACGCTCCTTCACTTTTCATAAACAAATTCACATTATTTATAACGTCATGAGTTTGGCTGTGAAGAGGTTTGCCACAAAGTTTTGATTGTACACTAATAAAATCTTCTCTATAAGTTCCCCATCACGTACACAATGAACTAGAAGTAACTACTATAAATAATCGTCAACTACTGCATTTCATTTATTCATCAGCAGAGCATGCAGCACGATTTTGACACCGTCCAGCTTATCTCGCTACAAAAACTCACGTATCAATTGCACATCGCTGAGGCTCGCTGGCTGTCCTTTGTACGTATGCGCAGGGCTGGGGCTGACCAGCCAAAATCAGTGGCGTAAACTGTATGCCCTAGGCTAGCGACATAATTCTTGCCATGCGGTGGTTAGACGTAGGGTTTAGTGGGTGTGTGAAACCATGTAGGTCATTGTAAGGAAGCTTGTAGTTTACGTGACTGTTAATCTCGAGATCATGAGCCACGGGACCTCCTTTTAACATGGAATCCGAACCACAGGATATGGCATTTCACACCGAAAATCTCACATGCATTGACCAAGAATGGAACCCGGTCCACCTTGGTGAGAGGCCAACAGCTTGACCGCTGCGCCACCACGCCCCATAAGTCATTGTGTTACAGTTTTCGTACAAGCACGATACATACCTGTCTAGGGGAAATTTTTAGTGTAGTCGGTGACGTCATGGATGACATGCGGACATTGATCATCGTTAGTTTGATGTTTTGGCTTGAATTGCCATATTTGTTGGCTGTATGAGGTTTCAAAGAGTGCTTTGTTACTTGCCTATATAGTTACATGTGTTCAAGTGCAAGGTGTGGTGAGTTACGAATGTTCATACATTAGTTTTAGTTGCCCAATTCAATTGGAAAGTTGCACTGTACTCTTCTAAAGCCTTGGTGAGACAAACCCATTGGTCACTTCTAGGTTAGACCACTGTCCGGACGAAAATTACTCCATGTACTATGTGCAAGGGGCTCTGGGGCATAAGCCCCATGTTAGGTTTGTGTTTGTATGTAAAGCCTTATTAACTCAGAGAAAATAACCAACCATTGGATGCTACTAGGTTATACCACTGTCCGGACGAAAATTACTCCTTGTACTAAGAGCAAGGGGCTCTGGGGCATTAAGCCCCATGTTAGGTTTGTGTTTGTATGTAAAGCCTTATGAACACACAGAATCTAACCCACCATTGGTCGCTAGAACGAAAGTTACGCTAGTAGTCGCTCGTTGAGCAAGGTGCTCACACTATCATATGACTTGTTTATATAATACATAGCAACTGATTTCATGCGTTAATGTATTTCCAAATTGAAACAGTAAGAAAGCATCTCACAAAATTTAAACACTTAGAACTAAGGTTTTACAATCTTATGTAAACGGCAAGATATTCTCTTTTCTTTTTTTTAAATCAAATACAGTTAAAACCGTCTCATTCTTATTGGTACCCTGGAATACTCTGGAACTGTCACGTCGTAGCAGTTGGATATTTATGTTCATTGTATTCACATCCACAGTCAGTGTCACTATTTTTTCCCTCGATCTTATCACATGGAGTTTCGCCAAACCAAACTAAAAAGGCACAACTTGAATTCATTGTCACTCAATAACTGAACCAAATTTTGATAAGTTTTGAAGAACACTGTTACAACCATGAAACTTTACCGCACAGAAATTAGTGCCAATGTGACTGCTGAGGGAAGGATTTAATTTCTCCCTTCCTGTATCTTCACAAGGTCATGGAAGCAAGTGACAATGCATCCGTCCTCCCCTCAAAGTGGGAAGGTATACCGACATTCAAGTTCAAAACCACATGATGATTAAAACACAAGCTAATTTTCAACAGCTGTGAGCATTTCGCTCATATAGTGCCCACTAGTGGGTTAACATGCATGCATTGTTTAAACCTATAGTGTTGTCCATGACATCATGGATGCCACCATGTCAGCTCGGAGGTCCGGGTTTGATTCCCGGCTCTGGCAAGATATTTAATTCTGGTCTGAGGGCTGGAACAGGATACACTCAACCTCGAGAGGCAAAACTGAGAAGGGATGTTTTCGATTCCTACCTCAGCCATCCTGGAAGTGGTTTTGCCACTTCCAATCCAGGCAAATGCCAGGATGGTTCCTAACTTATGGCCACAGCAGCCTTCTTTCCAATCTTCATCTGATTTACAAATACACACTAGTACTGACATCACAATAATACAGGTTATCAAACAAATTCCACATTCACCCAAGTATATCGGTCTACACGACCACTATGTTACAAAGCCCCCTAAATCAATCGACAATGACAACTGTATTCTACCTTTCTAAGAAGAAATCTTCAAGTTGTCATTGCAGTTTTGTGCCCCTAAAATCCATGACTAATTGGAGTGGTTTTTGGCTTAAGCATCAGAACAACCATCTTATAGTATCTCAAAGGGGAGGTGCCATTAGGCTTCAACAGCTTGTCTCAATTCTGCCTCCATGGCCTATATATGCAAGAAATGAACATTTTACAAAAATAAAGACATATTAAGCAAATACCGGTACGTACTATTTTATTTCTCTCCTACTCCTGAATCCTTCTCTGAACATTCATCTTAAATATGCTGTATAACAGGAGTCAACATTTTTGGACCAATTATAAAAATGTATAAGAAGAAGAGTACATGCTCATCTATAGCTCCCCAGCAAAACTGGAAAAACCTTAAGTAAGTATTAATATTTTTATATAGTGGTTTAAAAAAAGGCAATTTAAAAAAGCAAAGTTTGAGGACTGATGAACAAGATGTCCCTAACTTGAGCAAGGACTTCCTCACAACTTCATGGAAGGTCTTATTTATTTTGGTTACTTTAGGATACAATCACATGGGTTTGTTTGGCGATATTTTGGAGTTAAATAATGTAAGTTGCAACACCGAATGTGGCATCCATATTTGTTGACATAATTATATTATATATATTCAGTCGTTTGGGCCACCTATGGACCACTGTGCTTTAGCTGTTGTCTGCCAATTCTGGTGTTTTTGGTGGATTGTTTGGCAGCTGCTTTTTTTTACTGGAATCTTGAGCCTTTCTATTGGAACAGTAATCTTCCATTTTCTTGCTGAACTTTATCTTGCATGCCTCGGACCAATTCCTGAATGCGTTGTGGTTAACTTCTGTAATGGATGTGAGGAAAGGCTTGGTTTCAACTGTCAGACGGTAGGGACTCCTGTAATTTAGTGTGTCTAGCTGAATATTAAGTTCAGCAAGATCCTTCTCAACTTGTTTGATCCACAAGGACCCAGTGGCTTATCCTTCTTGGCTACCTTGAAGATCTTACAAGACAGACTGTGGTGGTCCATTCTGTACAGGTGGCCGTAGAAAGCCAGGCGTCTCCTTCTGATGGCATCGGTGAGGTTTTCCTGGTGTTTTATAGAGTTCGCAATTTGGTTTGTACCATCGTCTTCCATCTGGCATGACCCTTGGTCCCACTATTTCCCATAAGAATTTCCTTTCCTGTACCTCGAGTGCCCTTACGGGTGTGTTCTTAGTTAGAAACAGGCACTCAGCTGCGAAGAGGATTGATGGTCTAACTCGGGGCTAGATTTGTGACGGTACACAGTACCGTAACCTCTGATCGGGGGAAAAGTCGAATATACAGTAGCCTATAACATAATTTTTAGAACTGTGGAACGTTAGCCGTAAGTCAAGGTCAACTTGGTCTTTGTCTGGACTGTACTTCAAAGTACGTGGAATCTTGGATGCTTCGGAGACAGCACTCCGGTCTGGATACTAACAGCAAGGTGAGAGAGAGAGAGAGGAGGCACGTACAAAGAAAACTTTTCTAAACTTTGAACAATTTTATAAACTGTGAGGTAAAACATTTTCAAGCACAGTACCTTTTATAATAAATAATTATTTCAGAAAACGGTGAAGACAAAATTATGAAATAAGAAATAAAAGATTCTTGGTGAACATGTGTGTATTTTCAAACCGACTGTATTTAATTTTTAAAATTACGTAAAATAAAAGTTGAAATAATGTACAGTAAGTTACAGTGTTTAAATGGTAGCCTAGTTGGCCTACATTAAAATTTAATATAGGCCAATGGCTATGGTAAGAAAAATTATGCTACAGCGGTCTCAATTTAATTTAAAATTGCAGTCAAAATTATACTCTGTGAGCTGCCTGAAGGGTATTGACATTTGACCGGAAATTCCACTTCAGCCATCACCCCTCTGCCTCTTGATCAATCCATGTTCGCGTAGTTGATGTCATAATACTCTGCATTGCAATATCACAGCCCACATGCGTCAGTGTCTGGTTAGGTTTGTCACTGGCTTGTACAGTGTGATTACTTGTTATTCTAACTGTTTGGCAACATTGTACTCTGACCACATGGCGAGGCGAGAACTATCAATCTCCTATTCTGGCAGCTCACAGAGGATAGATGGCTATTTTGTCCGCAGAGTAATTTTTAAAGGTGTTCAGAAAAGCGTAAAAATATCGGTTTTAGAACTCTATATTTCAATATTCCATAAAGCCCCTACCACTACCACCCGGTAGCCCACGGTAGGCCTACCGAAACTTCATTTTTTACAAATCAAGCATTGGTCTGACTGCTGCATTGTAGTGTCTTAGTTTGACATTCATCGACTGATGTTTCGAGACTTACAGTTTTCTGCAAGCGTAGTATGCCTTGTCTAGTTGGATCCTCCTCTGCTCAAGAGCCATTATTTCACTGAAATCTTCTGAGGCCCAATCTTTACTTAGTTAAGATTGTTTTTATTTTTATTGTACTGAATGTCATCAAATTGCATCATATTTGCTAATGTGACCTAGGTCGAAAAATAATGCAGAATGAAGCTCTCCCCAAAAATTTGCCAATGGTGCTCCCCTTTAGTTTTATCTCTGTACAGATAGGCTACCTTAGTCTCACAGGTAGTGGGGGGGGGGGTCAAAGGACAGCTTTATAGGAGCAAAAAAAGAAAGAATTCAGTGCAGGAGAATATATATACTGTATATAAATAAACCAGGAATTAGATGTATTTAAACCAAGTGAATATTCTTAGAAGATAATCGTGTGACGAAGGATTGAGGAAGTTGCCTATAGAACATAATACCTGTAGTATTAAATATTTTATTTTAAAAAGTGTGGGCTACAGTGGAGAATTGAACCAGATTTTATCAAGATCACCTGGAAATAGCTTGTTAGTATTTTTCACCCCACACTGCGAGGGCAGAACGTCCGGTCATCAGAGGTTCGAATTCCGGAGCTGACAATAGCTATCTTAAGTGTTTCTACTCCATCCAAATGCCTTAAAGTCCCGAGGCGTATTTCCCATCCCTGTCCTTAGAAGTTACGCACACTATTTAAGTCATCACAGGAATGCAGGTTGTCAGACAAGTTCGACACGCGGCTGCTGACCAAAATGTCCTAAGGCCCTCAAATGAATTGACATCTAATTTTCATCCCCAAACGAAAAGTCCGCCTTACGACCTGTGGTCGCCATCCATATATCAGTAGTGAGGCAGTGGGGAATTAAACATTAGCCACCTCTCATGTAAAACCACTTGAAATCTGGAGATATAGGCTATGATAAAACTAGGCTACTTCGCACTTGTGCAGCAAAAATGAACTATTAAATAGATGCAATGGTGCATGCATTTAACTAAATACTACTGGAAATTGATTGAGTTAAAGATACGAAAAAAAAAACACGATACAGTATATAGTAACAAATTACGAAGTTAAAACGTTAGTTGATAACAAGATTATACGAAATTCTGAAAAAGCAAGCGCTAAACATTTTCATTTTGGAACGACATCGCTGATAGGTTCCACCCTGTAACTAATCACATGCCCTGTTTCGTCCGAACGGCCAATCAGGAAGCCTTATCCGTCTGTAATGCTAAAACTGAACTAGAAATTGCAATGTCGCAACCCGGCCTCCCAAGGCTGGATTACAGGAGCACGCCATCGCTCCCGGCAGACAATTTTGGCTTCAAAATGGGCTTATAAATTTAGTCTGCGTTTCAAATCGTAAAGTTATTTTAACGTATTACATGCTTCTGACATCTATATAATTATTATAAATCTATTATATTAGGCTGACAACAAAACTCATCAATGTGCTACATTGAGAAATACAGTACCAGTGAATTAGGCCTATGGCCATGAAATTATTTGGGAACTCAATCGAATGTCGGTCGCGACAAAATGGTGGACAATACTTCATTATAAGTTATGTGTGGAATGTTGTTGGCAATTCTAGGCGGGTTCTTGTTGAAGGACAGAAGCCAAATACATAATTATGTGGAGAAAGTGCTAGAAACAGAAGATTTTATGAGACTTGAAGCTTTATGCTTACAAACTAGTAATTTGAAAGGAGTAACGCGTCAGATACAAAATGAAATTCGGTCATCAGTTGCCGAGAAAAAAATAAGTTGTTCAGGAATATGTAATAAGCGTGTAGTCGGTACATTGCTTTAGGCTACGGTGCATACTTCAGTTAGATGCATTTACATTTGGAAGATATAGCCTACCGGTAATACTGTTTAAGTCGATAAATCAACGACCAGGGAGGAAAGTGAGGCAGTATGCGCCGGCATGGAATACCGGCACTGCTTTCAAAGGCCCAATGGCATACCGTCACTGCTTTCAATGTCAAATAGCATACCGCCACTGAAAACCAGTGGATCTTAAATTTGTTTGCACCATAGGAATTAATATAATAACTTTTCATGATCATTCCTCCACTGGTACCAAGCTACCTTTACCGATAAACATTCGCCTGTATGGCTGTAGACATCGCCAATATAGAACCGTGCGTTCCTTTTTAAAGCGAACCCATCAAGCGCTTCAGCATCGCTGCAGCAAACTAGAATAAAAAAAAAAGAACGGCCATGGCCGTCCATGCAGCAAAACTCATAAAGCGAGATCTCTTCGCCACTGCTGCTGCAGAGCGCTTAACTTGTGATGACCATAGTTGCCACCTTAAGAATATACCGCTACATCTGATGTTTTTAAACATATTTCTCAGTAAGAAAATATAACTTTTACATTGTTTAAATATATCTTTACTTTTAATATATCTACTGCCAATCGACAAGACACAATATTCTTGACTTTTGGACTCCTGCTTGGCGAAAATCTATAAAGCAAGGTTGGTTACTCGTGGAGGAACTTAATTAAAAAGACCACAGTCTCCCGTCTCGTTGTCGGGAAAAGGGAACCGGAAAGTGTGATAGGCTCAAAAATGTCAATTTTTATTTTTCAGCTTAAAAAAATCTCCCATCTTTCCTGAAGAATTTGGTGTATCAATTATTATTGTGCTGAAGCGATATTTGATGCAATAAAATTAGGTTTAAACATAATGTTTTAAAGCTATCTATTGTAGCTACCTACTAGCCAAACATTCTTTTTGTGTTTTCCGTAAGTCATATGTTTGGAAACTTCATGTACCATTTTCTCAGAAACTATGTGATCAATGTATTTGAAACTTGGCAGTCTCTAAGAAACTATATAGATATAACTTACTAGTGGAAGTAAATGTATTCAGGTATCTTGATTAGTTCATGGAGCCCAGCTTGAAAAGCACTGACAATTTTACAGAAAATGTCAGTTTTCAAAAAGGATGTTAAAAAAAAGATAACCCAGCTCCTGTAAATGATAGGGCAATACTTTTACTTCAGTAGCTCAAACATGGTTGAAATATTATGCATCCAAAGTTTCTGGTTTGAGTATTTGCTCAGAAAAAGGGACATGAGTTAAGGGAATTTTTAACAATATATTGTTTTAACATTGTTTTTGTGATGCTCTCTCTGACGCAAAGTATTGAACATAGAAGCTTCATATTCTACCCAAATAATGACGAATGTGCTCTGAATACACCAAAAGAACATTCAAGGAGATATCTTTTGTAGTTTCTGAGATATATAACTAAACATCGGAAGCTACATTTTTGTATCGATTCACACTTCCCGGTTCCCTTAAAAACTAGTGTTGTGGTGTATGGTTAGTACGATTGTGTATCAAGCAGCATCATTTCAACTAAAGTATTTTTATCAGCATCGGCTGCAGAGCTGATATCAAGGATATATTTGCCGTAAGGGGACAAAAGAGAAATTTCAGCGAAACTGGTGAATGTGTTGAAGATAATCGGGGAAAATTTGACGAATTCGGCTTTGTCTCTCACCTCTCACAGACAACAAAGCACAAGTGAAATAGAAACCCACAATGTAGGCCTACAGTAGATAATGCATATAGTGAATGTTTGCTAACATTTCTGAGTCCTGCTCAGTGAAAAACTAAATTCAAAGAACACGAATGGATTCGGTTGCAAAGTATGCGTCAGAACACGTGGAACTTTGGATGCTTTTATATCAGAACGAACTCGCTTATCAAATGAGTGGTGTTCTTATTCTGTGAAGGCTTTCGATGATATGGATGTGAAAATGCGTCAGACAATAAGAAAAAAAAATCTTTGATCACAAGAATTCCCATGCCCATGGTCAGTGTGTTAAAATTCTTGAGGCAGCCAAGAAACGAGTTCTTCAAAACACAACTGCAAAACAAGAAGGGGTTTACCACGAGAATATATGCAGAGTTTTTCGCACAGTGTACCATCTTGCAAAGCTAGGAAGGCCATTTTCTGATCTACCATCCTGGATTGATGCACAACGAGCAAATGGTTTAGATATGGGACAGATTTTGCATTCCAAACATTCCTGTGCTGACATTACCAATCTGATTGGTGAAGAAATGAGGAAAACTGTTGTTAAATAAATTGTTGAAAACGACCTCAAAATTGGTGTGATGGTGGACGAGTCAACTTCAGTGGGTCAAAAATCATTTCTTTGTATTTGTCTTGGGGTGAATTTTAATAATATTCTGAAGAAACCAGGAGCATATTTTTCGATCTAGTTGAACTTCCAAACACCTCAGCTCAATGTATATATGATTCCTTAAAGTCTAATCTTCTTCAGCATTTTTCACAAGAGTTTCTAGCCAGTAATTTTATATAATTTGCTTGTGATGGTGCATCTAATATGCTAGGGAGTGTATCAGGATTGGCAGTAAGACTCCAGCAAGAATTCCCTCAGCTTCTTATATGGCACTGTACTAACCACCGTCTCGTGTTAACAGTTGGTGATGATGTTTCCAAGCTGACAGCTATCAACCACATGAGGGAGGAACTTTTTTGATAAATTATATTCCCTATACCATGCATCACCAAAGAAAAAAACCCAACTGTAGCATTGTGCATCAAATCTGAGTACTAAAATTCAGGTTATAGGAAGAATTTTAGGAGTTAGATGGGTTTCATCAAGTTAGGGCCATTTGAAAAGATTTTGCAGCACTTTCCCTTCATTTTAAAAGCGCCATGGAGGATCAAACAAGAGATTCTAAAGAAAGGGCCCACTACAAAGGACTGCTGGATCGTCTAACTGATATAAACTTTATCATGAATATGGGTTTGATGACAGATGCTCAGAATGAATTAGAGGATCTGTCGCATCAATTGCAGAAGAGGGAGATGTCTGTTATTCAGGCTTATAAGCTAGTACTCCAGAAACATCCAAGTTTTCCACTCTTTACAAACCCAACCAGGGGAGTATACAGAATTAGCAATAAGTGCAGCCGAGTGTAAGGAACTAAATGGCGTGAACTTGCATGGACCTGGAAGAGTGCACGGAATTGGTGAACAAGCCTTCTACAGTCTACAGTACTTGTGGAAGAAATGGAAAAACGAATGCTAAACAGTCAGTCTTCGAGATCCTCTGCTTCTACTGCACATTCTCTTGCAGCAAAGTATCAAGAACTTTTAAGTAATTTTGAAGTATTTGATGAAACAAAGTGGCCAGAAGATGTGGGCAGGGATATTTGTTTTGGAGACATAAAATAAAATATCTGTAGGAGAAATTTTGTATAGGTTCCATCAGGGAAAGTGTAACTGGTTTCAGGCTGTATGCATCAGACAAAACAGTATCTGATGATCTGAAACCACTTCTTAGGGCTGTGAAAACCATAATCATATCCACAGCAGAATGTGAACGATCTTTTAGTGCCATGAACGTAATATATTCACCTGAAAGGAATCAGCTTCAAGTGAAAACTGCTGGAAACTTGGTCTTTTTGAAGTTGGTTGCGACCCCAATTCACAAGTTCAAGCCTGATAAATATGTTAAGGCATGGCTAGGTAAGGGACGTCACAGTGCTGATGAGAACAACTCCATGAAGCGAAACATGTCAGATGTCTCTCCTCCAGGGTTAAAAGTAGTCTGGGAGTTTCTACACGAATAAAATGGTAGGCTACAAGTGAAATGAACCTTTCTGCAAAAGCACAAATTTTGAAACACCATTTTTCGATAAGTTAATGATAAATGCGTTTATAATTTTTTGCTATTTAAGTTAGACCTATCAGTCTTAATTTTATGTATTTTTTTTTAAATATAGACTTAACTGTTCATATTGCTGTACTGTATTTTCAGATGCTATCTTTGTGTGATTTTCAGACCAATATCTATTTTGACTTATGACACATTTACTGTCTTATACGGATGCTAATTATATGTCAGTAACAAACAAACAAAAATTAATTTAGTTCCCCACTTCACTCATTTTATTTTATTTACCCTCTCTTCGAACGGTCTTCGGTATTAATAACCAGACGCTATCAATGTAGCTACTGTTGCAATGGTTAGGGGCTTGTCATTCCTTCATACGTTTATCAGAACGAAGTTAGTTTTCTGGGTATATCACAGACACTGTTAATTTAAGGGCCTTCAAATGTGGTTTTCGGAGACCCATTATAGACTCCCTAGTTTTGTGTCACACATTGAGAAGCGCAACATATGCTTTGGTCGTCTTTATAGGATAATTTTTATTTTTCGCCTAGTTTAGCATGTATTTTGAAAAGTTTTTCCCTATACCATCCCTTCTATGAAAAGTACGGTGAAGAGTTTTATAAATGATTGGTGTATTGACTCATGGTTGCAATACCTAATTTTACGATGCTCCAAGCACCCGAGCACGAGTTATAGGCGTACATAAACATAAAGATATATCAACCACACAGTGTCAAACAAAATCATCTTTTCGATGAACCCGTTTGTCGACAAAAATATGATTTGTTAAAATGTACTCTCAAACTAAATTCACCTAACCTGTACTTCCTGACGTTAAAATAATATTGAAAACCTTGTTGACGAAACGCAATATATGTCAAATAAAAACTGACCCTCACCGTTGTGGAAAGTCCCCATCCCTAGGAAGACTCCTTTACAAAATTATAAAGGCTTGTAGTGCATGGAAATTCAGGATGTTTAGCCTCAAATGGCCGAAATTGCCAAAAGCTGCAAAAAACACTATTTCAATTCAGGAATTTTTGAAAATAATTTTTCTGTTTGGACATATAATAGACCTTCTGTACAACATACCGCACGTGTAAGTTGCATTTAAAAATTCTAGGGTACCCCATGACCCCCTTAAGCGCATTGATGAATTTTATAGTCTATGTTTGTTTCCATGAGAACCTTATAGCCATTTGCAAACCGTTTACAGAAATTTCATAAATTGAGTGGCATTGCTTCTTACAGAAATAGATGAAAAGTTGGAGGTCACCTCTCGAGATTATGTCATGGTTACCGGCTTGCATTCCTTCATTAGTTTCTTCTTGTTCTTCTTCTTCTTTCGGATGGGCCAGCTAAGGACCACGACGTGCAACTTTTCAGCTTGGCGAGGGACTTGATGTTTGCCCAATATTCGCGCATTCTCTGGCTATGTTTCTCCTTTCTCTCTTTTGTCCAGATGATGCCGGTTTTCTTAGAGGGTGGTCTGTCATGAAAACTCTTCTGTATAAGTATCTTTCTGAGATGTGACCGGCTTCTCATGTCACTTTCCATTATCTTCAGTTCTTGGATGTCCTTGTTAACTTCTGTTAACCACGGTGTCACGCTCTTTCTATTCTCCCAGTAGTTGGGAAGCCAGTTGGTAAGTCTTGTTGGGTTCATCCTTGAGATATGTCCGTAGAAAGCCAGACGTCTCTTCCGGGCCACATCCGTGAATTTCTCAGTATATCTATACAGCTCCTGATTTGGTTTTCTTCTGTACCCGTCATCTATTTTTATTAGTTTATTAACTGAAATTAGTTTTCTGGGACCGGTTGAGTTAGCCGTGGTCGTTATGGCATGACTGCTGGAAGTTGCTCACATCCAGGAGGCGAGGAGGTTCGAATCCGCCCGCCGGCAACCTTGAAGATGGTCTTCTGTGGTTTCCCATCTTCCTTCCAGGCAAATGCCGGGGTTGGTCCCTAACTATAGGCCACAGCCGCTACCTTCCAACTCCTCGTCCTTACATTCAGACTTTCCTCCCCAGACAACACCCCACACGCGACGGTAGCCTACTTGTAGCTCACCCAATGGGTGTCCGCTTAGAAGTAGCTACAAATTGGCGAGCCGCACATGTCCTCGGACACTCCCGGCACTAAAAGCCATACTTTAAAAAAAATCTGGGAATATCTCAGAATTCTGTCGGGTCAATTTGTGCTCCATATAAATAGTGTTATTTCTGGTGAATATTCAAGTGGAACGACTTAAACATGTCTCTACGGGTGCAGTAAGTTACACAGGACTATTCAATATATAACTTCGACTGCTAGATGCCCATATAATTACTGAATATCATGCAAATGGTTCTCGAGTAGCCTACAAGTACAAGTTGCTGGTCGGGATGTACAAATTGGTGAATTGATTTTTATATGGGCGTATTTGCGGTAAGCATCTTAAGAGTAGTTTCGGCGGAGGTGAAAGCAAATGTTGGAGTGTTTGTGAATATAAGAAATTGTAGGTGAGCGTATAAAGTCCGAAAAGTGAATTGATATAACTTTGTGGTTAAAGGGAAGAGGATAAGCAGAAATTGCAGCACGCTCAGTTCAACATCAAAGTTTAGGGCTGCGCGCTGGAAGCGGCCAGTGAAGAAATAGTCACTCGGGAGTTGGGAAGCTCTCATGCGCGACATGTGCAAAGGGATTGACATTCGCTTATGTGCTGTTCACAGTCGAAAATAATAGTTTTCTCTCTCGGGACTGTGGGCATGTACCTGTGTCATTAGGAAGAAGGCATTTTAAGTCAGCCTGGTTGTGTTCAGGAGAGCTGCGGTTATTGGGGAGAAACATTTTTGATGAATCCAACAGCACATTCATAATAATGAGTAGCACTTGTTATAGAAGTCCTAAATCAGAACCTTCATTTAAGATAATCGTAGTCCTAAGACTCTTGAACTAGGGAAGAACAATCTAATTCCCTCATCTTCACTTCAAGCACTGTTTACCCAGCGAACAGGATGGTGTCGGCTGCGCTCCGTCTCTTCTGCGTATTCGTGGCTTTTAAATGCTGCTTAATATCGGTTAACGTTTGTGTTCGTGGCTACCGTGGCTACCATTTCGAGTTCGTGGAATGCTGGGAAGACTTCCTTGTGAACAATCAACTTAAAGTATCATGCCATGTGCTTAGCTTGAATGGAACACAGTACCTGACGGTGAAGCAACCAAGTGGTTGTCAAAGGTCCACGTATTTGAAAATGTCCGGCAATGTGATAGCCATGCTCCTATTGGCACTGTCAGGCGATGTGCAATTGAACCCGGGACCTGGTCAGTGTAATGATATGACTTTCGTCTATTAAAATGTAGCGAGTATGTGTACTTCATTATCGGAATTCAACCTAGCTTTTAGTGATGCTGAAATTGATTGTATATGTATCGTAGAATCATGGTTGAATGATGCAGTGGACGAGAACGAGATACTGTCCAGTGATTACAGTATATTTCGACAAGACAGACAACTCGTTCATGACACCAAAAGTAAGGGTGGAGGAGTACTTGTGGCCGTGAAAAATATCCTGTATCCGGTATCAAGGCCGGAGTTGGCAGGGTGTTGGGAGTGCCTTGTGGTCAAGGTCAGGCCTAAACCTGGACGGGCGGTATTCATCGTGTGCTGCTATCTACCACCGGACGAGGTGAAGGTTAGGCTGAGTGATTTGCGTCAGACGCTGGGCAATGTCACAGCTGTTTTAAACCCCCAAGACATAGTCGTAGTGTGTGGGGACTTTAACATCAGTGAATTAGCCTGGACCCCTGAACCATTTATAAAGCAAAGAAGTGAGGAAGTCCTATCGTTTCTAGAGATTATCAGTGAGTTTAATCTACAGCAAATGTGTCATTTCCCTACACGCAATAACAATTTCCTGGATTTGGTGCTAGTCTCTGAACAACTCTCCGCACATACGCAATGTATTCAGGCTGAGAAGGTAGTTAAGTCCGACCACGATGCTGTGGAATTCTCACTATCCTTGCAGCGAATTATCCGTCCACAATCACTAAGAAGGGTAATATATACTTGGACTAAAGCTGATTTACCCCTCATGAGAGACCTTCTATCGATGTGTCCATGGTATTTGATGGATAATTCTCCCTCTGTTGATGAGGCTTTAAGTCTGTTTTACGACCTCCTCAAAACAGTAATCAAGGATTCAGTGCCCACTCGCACAATCAATACTCGGAAGTATCCAGTTTGGTACGATACAGAGGTAATCAACAAGTTGAAAGAAAAAGAGAGAGTCAGAAAAAGGTTCAAGAAATCGGGCTTTTGGTGTGACTATGTTCAATTTTCGGTGATACGGGGGGAATATAAGAGACTCCAGAACAGAAAATACAAAGACTATGTAATCTCAGTTGAATCAAAATTAACCAACAATCCAAAGCATTTTTGGAATTTTGTAAACAACAAAAGAAAATCTTCACGTTTACCGTCCACTATGTTTCAGAATGGAATCGAAATCCAGGACAAGAAAACTATTCTTAATAAATTTGCAGAGGGCTTCAAGAAGTATCACTCTCCTGCGAGGCCGTGTCACTCGTCTGTCCCAATCGTGTGTAATCAGGGATTGATGTCGATCCGGACTACGCTCTTTGAAGTGTGTGAGATTCTGTCATCATTGGATACTGCAAAATCGTTTGGAGCTGATGAGATACCAGGTCTTGTACTTAGAGAATGTGCTCCTCAGTTGGCGATACCTCTCAGTGCAATTTTAAATATATCTTTTAAATCTGGATGCTTTCCGTGTGAGTGGAAGAAGGGATACGTAATTCCAATATTCAAAAAGGGTGACAAAAGGGTATTTGACAACTATAGGCCAGTCGTCCTGCTATCCCTCCTATCAATGGTGGCGGAGAAGATTGTGTACAATAGAATATACAGGTCAGTTGGCCAGTACATTAATGTTGCTCAGCATGGATTCGTGCAGAAGCGCTCGACTGTTTCGAACCTGGCAGTGTACATCAACTTCATATCAAATGCCTTGGACAGGAGTCAACAAGTAGATGCCATATACACAGATTTTTCCAAAGCCTTTGATTCCGTACAACATGAGGCATTATTAATCAAATTGTCGGCGTATGGAATAGGCGGCAGCGTTTTAGAGTGGATAAGAAGCTATCTCACTGAAAGAATTTGCTTTGTTAAATCCGATGGTCAAACTTCAAACCCATACTTTCCAACTTCTGGTGTTCCTCAGGGTTCCATCTTGGGGCCGCTTTTATTTGTAATCTTTATTAATGATTTAACTGGGGTCTTCAAGAATAGTAACTGCCTTCTATACGCTGATGATCTGAAACTGTTTCGAGTAATAGACCACGAGTCAGACTGTGACTTGCTTCAATTAGACCTACATCTACTAACAGATTGGTGTACTAAGTGGTTACTTGACCTTAATTTATCAAAATGCAATGTGATAACATTTTCTAGGAAGTTGGTGCCTGTCATGAGGAATTATAGTATAAGTAACTCTGTATTAGTGCGTGTGAATGAAGTAAACGACCTAGGTATAACAATTAACAACGATGACGGGCTGTCATTTCTAAAACATGTAGATAAGGTGACAAGTAAGGGGTTCAGATTGCTAGGTTTTCTGAAGAGAAATTGTAGTGAATTCGCCAATATAGGTTCTCTCAAAATTTTATTTTTAGCATATGTAAGATCGACTGTAGAATACTGTTGTGAGGTATGGCTGGCTGCCTTCTCAGCAATATGCTATTCAGCGGTTAGAGAGAGTGCAGGTGAGATTCATGAAGTGGATCAGCTGTAGGTATATTGGCATTCGACTCTCTACATTGGACTATGAGACCTTCTGTGGAACCATGGGTATGCGGTCTTTGAGGTCTCGCCGCATGTGTGCCAACGCCATGTTTCTATATAAGTGTCTGACCAATAGAATCGACTGTGCGCCCCTCTTGTGTTTGATTCCGCTTCATGTTCCAGGCCGCAATACAAGGCAAAGACTCACTTTCAGGATTCAGAAGTGTAGAACTGTAGCCCATGCAAATTCCTGGTTATTAATGGCGTTGCGCTCTCTAAACCATCTTGATAACGCTATAGATATATTTTACTCGAAGCCTACTGACATTCGTAGATCATTGTTGAACTCAAGATCGTAGGTGTTTGTTGTATATATTGTGTGTAAAAATTTTAATTTAAGTGTATAGAGAACTTAGTTTATAAGCTTGTATCAATGTTTGTTTCTAGGTTAGTTAAATAGTTTCTTTTAAATTAATTTAATGTTTACTATGCTTTATTATATCATCTGTAATTGGGTGCCTATCCTGTTGATGGTAAATAAATCTATCTATCTATAAATCTATCTATCTACCTTGACCTCCTTAAGCTCATTATATACGTATTGATGAATTTTACAGCTTAAGTTGTTTCCGTGATAACCTTATAGCCGTTTGCGAACGTTCACAGTATTGTAATAAATGGAATGGCATTGCGTCCTACAGAAATAGATGGACTTCTGAGATCGTGTTGCCATGGTTACCGGCTTGCATTCTTTCAATAGCTTAATAAATGAAATTATTTTTCTGGGAATATCTCAAAAACTGTTGGTTTTAGGACCTTAAAATGTGGTTTTTAGGGCCCGTAGGGCCCCCGAGTTTTGTTTCTCACATTGAGTCGCTGAAAATGAGCTTTGTCTCGTCTTTCTACGCCCATTTCAGCATGCATTTTAAGGGATAGGCCCTCTTTTATGAGAGATATGAAGAAGAGTTACATCAATGATTACTTTCGTGCCTCTGATGGACATCTGTACCAAATTTTACGTGTATCCACTCAGCCGTTCTCATGTGATGCATGTGCAAAGTTGTACACAGACAGACAGACAGACAGACAGACAGACAAAAATTTTGTTTTTGCGCGCAACCGTCATAAGCCAGTCTGAAACGCGTTAATAACTCAAACTTCCGTGGAAATTCAGAAAAAACAGACAAACTTTCATTTTTATATATATAGAGATATAGCCTAAATCATAGGTGGGCAATGAGAGAGCGCAGCTCCTGGAGCCAACTGCATGAGCGCGAGCGGAGCCAAGGAGTCGGGACCTGCTGACTGCTCGCTAATAGTTTGTGCTGGAACGACTACATGGCAATATGCATAGTCAAAGCGCAAGCATAGGTACAGCATTGTACCGGGCTGAGTAGGCCTATATTATGTGTACGGCTGTACGCTAAATATGAATCACGAACAAGCTTAGCACATTTTTAAGAACAATTTTCGCAAACAGATTTCCCAAACATGCACAAAATGACTGCCAAACTTCTATCAATGTTTGGTTCAACATATCTGTGTGAGAAACTGTTCTCTCTAATGAAGATAAATAAATCTCCACGAAAAGCCACTCACATCTCACTGCCGTTCTTCGAATTGCAAGTTCAAGATCGATCGCTCCAAATGTAACTCGTCTGCTTCAGCGAAAGATACGCACACCTTCTCATCATCTGCAGAATGACAGTTCAGATATATACGAACGCATAGGCCTATGTTTTGTTTATGGTCAATGATATTTATTCATGTATTTATTTCTGTACTCCTGGAGCAAGTTTTCGTTCCTTGTGTTCTAAACAAATTGTTAGGTTGGCTATTGTAGTTTCAGGACTATCGGTAGTGGGCAAAGGAGTGTGTACTTATCAGCTGTCAAAGTAATTATTATGTTTCCTACACAGAACCTACTAAAAGGAATATGATTAAGCGTATGTACGTAGCACCATAATCTAATCATCTAATGCACAACAAACAGGGCACAAGTATAAAGCTGTTGTGATACGCCGCTTGTAACAGGAAGCTGTGCAAGCAGCTACAAGGTTAACTTCGGTGAGAGCGCATACTCGGCTCTTTCTCCTGCCGGAGCGGGAGCGTTGCTCAATGAGCCGAATTGTGCCCACCTCTGGCCTAAATAATAATTCACACATATATTCTTTAAGTGGAAAATAAAATTTATTACTTAAGCATGATGCAATTCTAAGTGAATAGAACAATTTCCTGCATATCATGTTACGTTGTAAGGGAGGGGTATGCTTTTTTGAAGTTGAGGTATGACAGGGAAATATCTTCGGATAGGATACCGCCTCTGGTTTTTCCCACTTCCTTCACTGTCAACGACTGTAGCTTACTAGTTGACTAGGCCTATAAGGATTTCTTTTTTTTTTTTTTTTTTTATAGGCACATGATTATTAACTTAGACCTGAGCTTCACAGATTTGAAGCAGCAATGGGGCAAGTTAACGAAAGACAACCAAATGTAGGCCTACGGCAAAGCGGACCTTAAAAGTAATTTTTGCCACATGGGAAGAACAGCTGTCAAATCGATCTTGCTAAGTCACCTAGTTTGTAGTGCAGGAGAGAATGTGGGGTGCCGGTTATTGTAAGAAATTCATTAGTATTTATTAATAAATAATTCTCCTTTGCAAAATGCCAGTCGTATACGATCATATAGGCCTACTTTGAAATCGCCTTTGCGACGCGAAGTAGCCTAATGGACTCCATTCCGTCTGAAAAGGTTTCTTTTTGTGGAAGTAATGTATTGATATGGCAATTGTTGAATTTGAAGAGCACAGCGGAACTGAGCAATTATATTACTCATCTTTTAGCATCAATTATTATGAAAATAACTGAAAAAACTAGAAAAGAGCACACCCATCAACTCAAATCACATGTTATAGCATGTTTGTTACCGTTTCCATCACACTTACGCTAGTTCCAGATAACGGCAGCACCGTCGCTTGAGTTCGCGAGCATAAATACAATAGAGTGCGCATTGCCACACTGCGCCTGTACTGTGACGTGAAACCAACATCTGGATCAGCTGACTAAAGGGAAAACAGAGGAACTTGTAATGGAAGGTGATAGGAGTTGGTGGGGAAATGATTTTTAATGAGGGTTTAAACACACATTTTCGTAATTTATACGACATTGGGAAAAGCTTCGCATGTTTCTTTACGTACCGGAAGGTAGCAAAGGTTAAGAATGTAACATATTTGGTGTTAAAAGTGGCTGTCGTGTTCCGT
Organism: Meconema thalassinum; assembly: GCA_946902985.2. Lineage (NCBI taxonomy): Eukaryota > Metazoa > Arthropoda > Insecta > Orthoptera > Tettigoniidae > Meconema > Meconema thalassinum. The sequence continues at coordinate 18,361 of CAMPQE020000350.1, read as the reverse complement.
AATACTCATACATCCAGAATCCCCTCTTGTAAATAATTAATAAAAAATCCAATTTTGAATTAGGCCTACTGATTTTTGAACAGAATTGTGTTAGTATAAAAAGTGGCTGTCGTGTTCCGTAATATTCATACATCCAGGATCCCCTCTTATAAATACTTAATAACAAATCCAACTCTGAATTAGGCCTACTGATTTTTGAACAGAATTGTGTTTGTGTAAAAAGTGGCTGCCGTGTTCCGTAATACTCATACATCCGGGATCCCCTCTTGTAAATAATTAATAACAAATCCAATTCTGAATTAGGCCTACTGATTTTTGAAGAGAATTGTGTTTGTGTAGCTGGTCATTTTTAATTGTACGCCCGAGAGCTCCAAACAAGTTCAATCTATTACTACATCATTTCCTAATTTATTTGTCATCATTAGAAAATGTATTTTGGCTAATTTCAGTACCGGTGCATTACTTTACAAAATGTTATCGTACGATTAGCTCTTATTCAGCGTTACTTTCCACTTCAGTATTTTATGAAGGTGAACAAAACATCGGCAAATGGAAATAAGGAAGTCTATTGATTTAGTAAGCGTTGCTTTTTAACAACTATGCATTACATTTGCTACAACATAAATCATTACAAGCAATGAACTGTTTCCTTTTAAATCCATTTTCCACGAATCATAGAAACCTTCGCAGTAATAATCCAGAACTTTGAAATCCTACGAATTGACTAATTTAGGGCTGCAATGTATCCTAGAAGGATCTGAAAATTTCCTCAACCAAACGCACTGTCCATACGTTTAATAAGATGACAAATATTACCTCAGCGTATTTATTATCGAAGACTATATCGTCACATCAGTAGCATAACCCGCAATTTGACACTGAACATGATTGAAAAGGAAGGCTATTTGATGTTGTGATGGTCCTAATTTTGCTTCATAGGCCTGTTCAGTGGAGTAAGGGATAGAGTAAATTTTAATAATTTGTAATAAATTTACAGATTAAATTATTTTTCTTTCATGTCTCGGAGTTAAGAGGAAACGTAAAGAAATGCAAGTAGTGAAGTCAAGAATTTTAGGGTTATTTTACAATGAATTAATTTAGGACTACCTATGGAAAGAAATGCCCGATCTTTTCCTAAACGTCTCCCTACCTCCATACGCTGCACAGTAATACACCATTCTGGCTTAGTACGGTAATGAATAGAACAGAATAGCCCAATTCTATCGTCACGTGTAGTATTTCAGTGCTCCAAACTATCCGCAGTTCCCGGCAGTTCCCTTTAGTCAGCTGATTGAGATGTTGGTTTCACAAATGTGACGTCATCAGCCATCTATTGTATTTATGATCTAAGGGGCGTGTAAAGTAATAAGTGGTGGAACTTCCGTATGAGTCAATGGTTAAGACACGGCCGACTGAATGCACTCATACTGGCCTAGACAATGAGACCTTTTTCATGAAATCTTGTTAGTTACTCAACTGCTCACACAGCGCTGTTGACCAAGCATTGCACGACTAAGACTTATCTCTACTTAGTGTAAAACAAAGTCCCCGATTCTTGGATATCACGGGTAATCTCTAGAACCACTGGATGGATTTTGATGCGGCTTTCACCATTCTGTACAGGTAATATCGAGGAAGATTTCTGTAGAAAATAATTTATTTATGATCAAAGGGAGCCAAGCAGTAACAATTTTAGATTTCAGTGAATAGGTCGAAGAAAGAACTTGACGTCCGTGCGCTTTTTAGGCTTACGCTGGACAAACCGTTAAAAATATCAATATACTATGAGTGTAAGAATTGTTCAGCATGAAAAATTGTACAAAAAAGTCCGCGTGAGCATATCTCTATCTTCGATACATCGCCCACTATAAGTGTTTTTAGTTTGGACGGGAGGGGGATTTGGCTTGCACCTCGCCATTCTTAAATTACGTCTGACAGGAATTCCTTGCACATTCATAACTGTTCCCGGGCGAAGCCGGGGCGGGTTGCTAGTGACACTATTATATTATCATTATAATTCCCACAATATCAAAATGCAAATTATATCACAAAATAAAATAGCGTGCTAATAAATCTAAGAGAAATTAGACATACCTTGCACCTCGTTACAGTTGGATTCGATCAGAATCACTCGGTTTTCATTAAAGTTTCTGCATTTTTCTGCTGAACGGTTTGAAAGTTCGGCAACAGGAAACTAGGACTGTTATTTACTTAAAATATTCATTTTTGTATTTTTGTACTATTTGTGTTCATGATTTCATTACATTGTCAGAATTACCGACAGTAGTGGCTACGCTGGCTAAAGCGCAGCGTTAGGCCATGGGGCCAAGCTCTCTGCTGACTCGGTAGACGCGTGTGTTCGAGCCCCACCGTCGGCCGTCCTTGAAATGATTTTCCGTGGTTTCCCATTTTTCAACACCAGGCAAATGCTGGGACGGTACCTTCTAACAGGCCACGGCCGCTTCCTTCCACATCCTTGCCCAGTTCCATTCATCTTCATCCATTCCATCTCTCATCCTGACGCGCAGGTCGCCCACGGGCGTCGACTAGAAAGACCTGCACTCGGCCTCTCAGGAGGCCACACGAAAAACAATTGTCAGAATTAATGCTTTAATTAGTAGGGTATACTATTCAGTGTACCTATTATAAATAAAAACCGTGAGGTTTCTCACCTCCCCATATTACGAAACCCGGTTGCCTAATACGGGGAAAGTGCACTTTTAAAGTTAACAATAATATCAGAGGGTATTACAACATCAAACGTGCCCATATTTGTAATATACATAGTATATCGCCTGAGGTTTACATTGGTGAGAAAACCAAAATTATTCCGTTCCTTCTTATGTCTAATGTGAGCCCTATAAAAAAAACTCCCCATATTTGGCGACTTTCCTCTACCCATTTTTAGAAGATACCTTATGCACTGGACAGCTGAATCTGTGATTAATTGTATAGGTAGCTTCGTAAGTCTCAGAACTCAGGAAGTCCTTTCTAGCAGCGTTACTAGCAGCTTTCAAAGTTTCAAGGTAAGAAAGAAAATATTCCTCTAGCCAGTTTAGGCGACTGACATTTAATGAGAAAAAATGCCCTTTATCTGGATTTCTAGACTGAATATGATGATATGTGATGCTTACGTCATGCATAGCGAACCATTTATTAACGTTTTTCAAAAAAAAAATGGTTGCTTCTGCGTCCATGAATGTGTACACTTCCGGGTGCATGCCTATATTTTCTTTCAGTGTACTAATGGCACCAATAACTTCTGACGAGAACACTTCCTTGGCACGCCGAACATTCATTTTTTCAAATTTAGTGGGTTCGATGTGTTTTTTAGTGAGGTGTCTGACCGGTTTGACGATCTCACCCTTTTGCATTGTGTATAGTAATGACAAGTATTTCCCTGAAATTATTCCAGTACCATCAGTCATCTCTCGTTACAGAAACTGCGTTCTAATGTTTTTTTTTTTGTTTTTTTGTTTTTTTTTGTTTTTGTTTTTTTTTTAGAATGTGACTGATCAAAACTAGGGAATACATTCCTAGACTCGTCGTATGGGTGATTGACCATTGGTTGCAAATTCCCTCCCCCTAAATGCCTCATCATTATAGTGTTAGTTTTGTGATTATCAGAGACAGTTATTATAATTATGAAACCGCATTGTTCAACCTCGAGAATAACGTCCAGTAGGAGTTTATGTAAGTCCCATCCTGACAGCTGCTTCGTGAAAAAGAAGGCACACGGTATCTGATAATTTGTCGAAAGATCTCTTAGCACAAAACACAACACACGATTAGCTGCTACTTGTTCCCGGCTGTAATTTTGATCCTCTCTTTCCTTTTAATGAGACGGTGCTGGAGTAGTGTCCTTGTACCTGAAGAAGGTGAAAGGTATGTCTAATTTCTCTTAGATTTATTAGCACGCTATTTTATTTTGTGATATAATTTTAATTTTGATAATGCGGAAATTATAATGATAATAATTATATAGTGTCACTAGCAACCCGGGAACAGTTATGAATGTGCAAGGAATTCCTGTCAGACGTAATTTAAGAATGGCGAGGTGCAAGCCAAATGCCCCTCCCGTCCAAACTAAAAACACTTATAGTGGGCGATGTATCGAAGATAGAGATATGCTCTCACGGACTTTTTGGTAGAATTTCTCACGCTGAACAATTCTTACACTCATAATTAATGATATTTTTAACGGTTCGCCCAGCGTAAGCTTAAAAAGCACACGGACGCCAGGCTATTTTTTCGACCTTTTCACTGAAATCGTTACTGCTTGGCTCCCTTTGTTCATAAATAAATTATTTTCTACACAAATCTTCCTCGAGATCACCTTTACAGAATGGTGAAAGCAGCATCAAAATCCATCCAGTGGTTCTTGAGATTACACATTTAATATACGTACTGTACAGCTGATTCCTTATCGCGCCTATAATGGGAGGGGAGTGCGCTCTACCGGCAACGAGTAGAAACTTTCCAATTACATGTTATACATGGGTTCTGACTGGGAATGTCAAGGCCGGTATAGAGCGCAGCTCGTATTCAGTCGGCCGTGGTTAAGATGAAGTAGTTCTAAATTTCAACACCAGGCGTCGCGCCGAGCATATGGTCTAAAGCACATGACGGGACGGCAGTCAAGCAGTGATACATTACCGCGCGCAAATTGTACTTACGTTTTATTTCTATGCTTCTTTTAAACTTCTGTTATCATTATGCATAGGCCTACCAGTGAAAGAGGTCCTTTCTTCACAAGCTAATTATGAGGACGTTATAGACAATTATCTTTCTTCTCTTAATGAATACGGCCAATGGCGAGAAATGAAATACATACGAGCAGAGAGGTGAAGGATAACAATTGTCAGCAAATTAAAGAAACTATTACACTGACAGAAATTGAACCCTATAATCCTGTCAGTTAATGATGAGAGTTCTGAGAGAGCAGGCGATAACATTGTTTATTATTTGAGTGGTTACCTGATTCACACAAAAGCAACGGAGATTGAGATATGTACTTCCTGCATTTGGTCATTGGAAAGTGATTCCGAAACATTTAATGCTCTTAGTGATGTATGTATCCTCACCATGCTGAGAGACTTTGGCAGAAGTGAATCTAAATTTCTCAAATACCCGTCTTTATCTTTATTTCACGTGATGAAAAAAAAAAGATCGTGTGACCTCCTGAGAGGCCGAGTGCAGGTCTTTCTAATTGACACCCGTGGGCGACCCGCGCGTCGTAATGAGGATGAGGTTATGATGAAGACGGCACAGTCTCCGAGCCACGGGAATTAACCCCAAGAGATTAAAATCCCTAAAGGCCCGGCCAGGAATCGAACCCGGGACACGGCGGACCAAAGCCTAGCGCGCTAACCATTTAGCCTCGGAGCCGGACATTTCACGTGATGAAACGTGTAGATGCAGTAGTGGAGGCAAAGTTGGAGCAAGAAGGCGCGTTGTGGGACGATATCTTTTCAGATTGTGTGGATATGATCTGTGAACTTCCTGTGATCCGAAATGTGTGCTGCTCAGAGGATCAAAATAATAACCCCTGGCACTACAGCCCTTGAAGAGCCTAGGCCTACCAAGCGACCGCTGCCAAGCCATTTGGCCTGCAGATATTGGGGTGACGCGAGGTCAGCGCACCGGGTCCCCTCGGCCGTTAATCTTGGTTTTCGTGACCGGGGCGCTGTCTCACTGTTAGACAGCTACTTAATTGTCCTCACGAGGCTGAGTGCACCTCACATCAGTTTCTAAAATCCCTGACGGAGCCGGGAATCGAACCCGGGGCCTCCGGGTGAGAGGCAAGCGCGCTACTCCAACACCACAGGGCCGGCGCTCAGAGGATCACCTGTTACTATATTTCACTTGGATAGTGTTTCATTATATTAAATGCCGGTTCATTTTCCTGGCGAAAGAAATGTCCAGGGAACCGAGATCCAGATCGTCGTCAAAATCAGCGAAAAAAATAATGAAGATCTCTTCTGTTTAGAGGTAAGCTCTATTCTTCTTAGAAATGTATTCTAGTGTGTTCTGGATAGTATTTTAATATGTTCGTATTCCCTTGAAGATGTGTTTCTGTTATTCACAACTTGCTTAGTATTTAGTGCAATACTTCTTTTAATAATCAACTAGCAACCCACCCCGGCTTCGCCCGGGAACAGTTATGAATGGGCAAGGAATTCCTGTCAGACGTAATTTAAGAATGGCGAGGTGCATGAGACATAAATCCCCGTTCCGTCCAAACTAAAAACACTTAGCCTATATTGGGTAAAGTATCGAAGATAGAGATATGCTCTCGCGGACTTTTTTGGAGAATTTTTCATGCTGAACAATTCTTACACTCATAGTATATTGATATTTTTAACGGTTTGCTCAGCGTAAGCTTAAAAAGTGCACGGACGCCAGGTCCTATTTTCGACCTTTTCACTGAAATCTGAAATCGTTACTGCTTGGTTCCCTTTGATCATAAATAAATTATTTTCTACAGAAATCTTCCTCGAGATTACCTTTACAGAATGGTGAAAGCCGCACCAAAATCCATCCAGTAGTTCTCGAGATTACCTGTGACATCCAAGAATCGGGAACTTCGTTTTATACGAAGTCGAGGCGAGCCAGACAGGCAAGCAGAGGCCAAGTTACGCTAGTACCACCTAGCGGCGGAAACGGTCAACTACCGGAGTTCCTTCACTTGTTACTTTACACGCCCTGCTGTGGTTATAGGTTGTCATGAAGAGGTGTCTAGCCTCAAATGTGGAGTCGGGCCGAAAGGCGACAACTGTACATCACCAAGTAGCCGGTGCGGTGGTGAAACAGACACAAATCACAACCATGCCGATTTTCCAATGGGGGGGGGGGGGTTCTAACCCCCAGTAACTCCCCCTTGGCTATGCCACTGTATGGAAGAAACATAACGGAAAAATATGATATGTCATAAATATCCGGGTCCTAGTAATGATATTCAACAAGTTCGGATGCTAGAACTACTACTTATTTAGGCTACACATAATATAAAAACATACATATCGCACATTAATAACTAAAACTTTTCCTTTTGTAGGCTATATACGATTTGGTGCTGCATCTTCTAGTTTGTTATTTTCCAGGAAAGAACATCCATATGTACAATATTTACAAGTCATTTTAGTTTCATTTTTAGATTTCTTGAAATCGGTTTAGTAGACTATTAGAGCTACATGCATCCAGAATATCACGATATCATTATCAGTTATCACTAAAAAAGAAATTAAAATATGAATTAAATATTTCAACTAATTTAAATAATGAATACGAAGAGAAAAGAAAAAATCGTATCATACCTGACTATTTCAAAGATTGCTGTTTAGAAAATAATATGATGTCATCGACTGCGCTGGGTTTGAGAGACGTGCGTCGATCTTGCATTACTCGTCCTGCGGTGGAGAAACTCCTCTCTGACGGAGCACTGGTTGCTGGAATGGAACGTATGAAGTACGTCAGTTTGTAAAGATAAGGCTACTCGTCTTCATGATCATGCCACCAAGTTATTAAATCGCATACGGTATCTTTGACCTTCTCGCTACTGTACTTATTGTTAGAAATTTCATCCTTTGCAGCATCATTGGTTGAACTTTCATCATCTGACATATCTTCAAATTCACTGAAAAGTCTCTCAATTTTTTTCGTTTTTGTGGAGGTTCTGCATTGGTCTCTTCTTTACCTTGGAGTTGCATTTTTCTGGAAGTAATGACATTTCTAGCTTCAGACTGTACTTCATGCCTGTCGGCTTCTCACAGAAATTTCAAGTTTTTATATTGAGGGTGTAAATAAATAGCAAGCTTATGTGTTCCTGTTATCTCCCATTTGTTGGTCAGTAGCGGCTTTGCCTTTTCCTTTAAATACCCAATGAAGTCTGAATCGCCCATTTTCTTTTCCAGAGATGACAATAACTTTCGTTTCCACAATGTGATCATGTGAAGGGTCGACACTTTAGAAGCTTCCAGTTGGTCGGTTCCATTTTATTAAGGTATTACGAACTGAATAATATCTTCCAGCAGTTTCTTGTCAATACAATCGATTAATTTCTCTTGATTTGTTTCTATTAAAACTTCAAGAATTTTATCCCACTATCCCACTGAGAATTAATACTGTCAAACATTTTAAGTTTACTGTTTCAACGTGTGTCTACATCACCCTTCAATGACTTTCCTAAACGATTTTGCAAACCCGACCGTTTAAAAAATGTCGTGAGTGCTCGACATGAACTAATTAATCCCTGTACTTCACTGATTTGTCCTTGATCCACTTCATTGCTCCGCGTAGTATGATCCAGCAGTGTATTTAGGATATGCGCCGAGCACGAAATTCTCTTATTATACTGACGAAGAGCTGCAACAACATTCGAACCCCTGTCTGTCACAAACACGACATTGTCAATGGAATCGAATAAATCAAATGATCGTAAAATCTTGACGAACACAAGTTAAATATGATCTCCAGTTTTGTTAATATCCGGTTCCAACTCTCTTGTGCACAGTAGCCAACACGTTCTTCAAGCTTCCCATTAAGAACGTAACGTCACACCCATTTAATTAATTTTGCAATATGAATCACTCCACAAATCTAAAGTTATTCCACCGTAAAACATGGCCAAGTCCATTGTGCGACACAGTCTGCACGCATGCCATTGAGAAAAAAAAATGGTAAATGAAGCTGGTGATATCGTTCATAGACTGGACGTGCCTTACTATCCCATATGGATATCGCTTATCCTGCCAGCTCGGCTTCACCCCCGGACTGTGCGGGGGATCCGATCTCTACCATCGCAAGGACGATGTCTGAGAACTGAAGTCATATTGTCGGCTACAACTGGGGATGGTGACAAGCCGATCGCCCAGACGACCACAAGCTTGGGTTTTGTTGTTAAGGAAGGGACGGAGAAAGGATGGGGGAAGAAAGTCGGCCGTGGCCGTGCATGATCTTACATTGATGTAGTAGTACTCTCTGGCTGTCAAATGTTTCGCAGCGCGAAATAAATGGTTAGAGACTAGTGCCCTTAAGGGCTCATTTTCCTTTTCTGTAATGGATTATACATTTCTATAATTTTATTAGGTGTTCTAATAAGTTAATATTTTTTTATCTCATCCAATACATTATTTGTATTGTCCGCGCTTCGACATGATAGCGGCCCCGCAACGTGAGTCACGTTTCAGCTTGAAGTCGCGAGGCTTCATGCGAAGCGACCGTGCGGCCTTGCAATACGCATCAGGTGGGCTTGAAGTCGCGTGTCTTAATGCGAAGCGGCCCCACAATACTCATCAGGTGAGTTTGGAGTCGCGAGGCTTCATGCGAAGCGGCTCCGCAATACTCATCAGGTGAGCTTGGAGTCGCGAGTCTTCATGCGAAGTGACCGTGCGGCCTTGCAATACGCATCAGGTGGGCTTGAAGTCGCGTGTCTTAATGCGAAGCGGCCCCACAATACTCATCAGGTGAGTTTGGAGTCGCGAGACTTCATGCGAAGCGGCTCCGCAATACTCATCAGGTGAGCTTGGAGTCGCGAGACTTCATGCGAAGCGGCTCCGCAATACTCATCAGGTGAGTTTGGAGTCGCGAGACTTCATGCGAAGCGGCCCCACAATACTCAGCAGGTGAGCTTGGAGTCGCCAGTCTTCATGCGAAGCGACCGTGTAGCCCCGCAATACTCATCAGGTGAGCTTGCAGACGCAAGGCTTCATGCGAAGCAGCCCCACAATACGCATCAGATTAACGTGGAGTCGCGAGGCCGGTGTTCGGAGTCGATCGAGTCGACACTCTCGATTCCAGGCTTCAGTCGCGCCCATCCCTACCATGTGCAGATGTAGCTTGAAACGGCACCACGTCCTTGGTCACGAACCTGACAATTTTCTTCATTGCAAGGGACTTCAAGTTGGAAGACACTTCTGGCTTCTTGACCTCCGCTTTAGACAAAAAAAAAACTGGCTATACTCTTTTGGCTACTTTCGAATTTGTGCCGCAGTAAGTTTGATGTGTCTGATTTGTGTCCTGAGTATGAATACATTTTTTACAGGTAAAACATCCTACTATATCGTTCACCTTTTCGTTTCCATTGAAAACGTAACCAAATGTCTGCCATATCAGTAGTGGAGTGAGGCCGATTCTGCCCCCCCCCCCCCCCCCCCCCCATCGCTACTCCCATTGCGAGCCGATAACTCCCGAACCCGTGGTCGGAGATTCACGAATGAGGTGTCGTTGGACTCGGGCTGACGGGGGCTTTGCTATGGACCACTCATTTCAACCCCTAAATAAAACCTACCCCTACTAGGGGGTCAAATTGTAATTTTTAGTGAAAGTCTCTTTTCAAATGCGACATGTATAAGGTGCGCTGCTAAAATGAACTTAAATGTTGTTGCTCATATCGCGCATGCGATTTTCTGGCTGCCGCTATGGATGAACATTTTTGTTTTTGTTTTTTACGCATGCGCACTTGGGATTTTTGTAAGAGGGCGAGCTCTTTGAAAAAAATGATTGATAAGAAGAGGTTTTGGTGGTGAGGAGACAACCAGATAGTCGCCTACTTTCCTACGAAGTTTGCCGATATCTCTCGAACGCAAGGTCGGATTTGGACGTGTGACATGTCAAATCGCTTGTCTCGAAACCCTATATATGTTATTAATAGGTTAGAGTTTTGAGAATGAGGGAAACAGGCTTTTTGGGGGTAAAACCATGATTTTAGACTTTTTCTGATATTTCACGAATGCATGGTCGGATTTGGTCCTATGACATGTCAAATGGCTTGTCTCGAAACCCTCTTTATTTTGGTAATAGGTTAAAGTTTTTGAGAATGAGGGAAACAGAATTTTTTGTTGTAAAACTGTGATTTTAGACTTTCTGTTATATCTCACAAACCAATAACGCCAGAGACGTATACGAGGGGTCGTAGGACTCGGGGTGACGCCCCTCCCCTCTCCCCCTTTCGAATATAGTATTTATGTTTTAAAAATGTGAAAGGGCCTAACGACACTTATGTTGAAAACATTTCAGTTTTTAAAACTTTTCTTAAATTTGTCTAAAATGTTCATGACGAGTGGTTGTAGATAGAAAGAGACGATACCACTGGACACGTGTTTCAACGAAGCTATTACTGGCCACGGTGGTGATATACCAATACAGTATTCGCTATTTCGATGAGACGGCGGGTCGAGGGTTCGTTTTCTGATTTTTCCTATGATGGAATTCCTAATTCCTAAACCCCCTGAAGGGGGTATTTAACGTGTAAACGATTATGAGTGACATGACAAATGATAATTCCTTGATCCGATGAAGTTGGCTTTAGATAGAACAAACAGAACTTGGTTATATGTTGCTTGAAGTGAGTATAGAAAACAAACTTGCTGGGGCAGACTGACAGGATGTGAATGTTATTTGAGCTTATTGGAATGCATTGACTTGACTTGACAACAGGGCAATGAAAAAAAGCACAGAGATGCTGAGGACACTTGAAGGTCAAAAGATATGGCAACCATGGTGGGAGGGGGAAGCTAGGATGATGTCGCCGATCATGTTCAATGTTCAATGGATGAATTTATATTTTGCGAAGCATTGTTCGGAGAGGGTCATGTGACGACTTGTTTTAAGGGTATTTATTTTTTCGATGTTTCCTATGGTGGACTCATTGATTTAAATAATCCAAAACTGCTAGGGCATGGCCTTGAGATTTTATAAACCGATAATGGGATTTTGACATACAAGATCCACTCAGAACTTGACATGATGTCATTCTTTTTATGGCTTATGAATTTCCCCAAAAAAGACCCAAAACAACAAGATCATGGACTTTTGCTTTTCTTAATATATTGCAAACCCATAATGTAAGATGTTTACTGTGAGTGACGAAATCTAGCAAGGTAAAGAAATAATTATTGTAGGATATATGTATGGTGACTGACACGTCTTTGACCATTGGAACTTGTTTTCAGATCTGACTGTAGTACATAGGGAGTATAGGTTGTAGGCATGGATTGACAAACGGTGCACACAAAATTCAATTTATCGATTCAAGAATTAAGAGTAGACTATCATTAATTAATTGGTTAAAGAGTGTAGCTAAAAATAAAAAAAATGGTGACTGCATTAAACTAAACTGAACCAAGTCGAATCAAACCCAACTGAACCAAACCAAGCCTAAAGCAAACCAAACCTAATCAAGAACAAGCCAAGAGCTTAAGTGTAAAACTTGTGGGGGAATGCAGTCATTGGCAATGCCCAAAGGAAGGGATAACGCTCTACCTCTAGGGGGCAAGGTAAAGCTAGCGCATGGTGCTAATGCATATTCCCAAGTACATGAACCACACACACACAACTATCCTATGCTGTTTTTATGAGTTAACTGTTAAAACTTACTCAGTGGTTACTGAGCAAGATGGTCGCTACACACAACAAGCTTTAAATACTTGAGGCTAATAATCTATACACACACGCGCGCGCTTGTTCTAAACTAAACTGTCTTGCTGGCAGTGCTCACACAGTAGGCAAATGACAGAAATGCTTGGCTAACAGAAATACTATCATTTTCGTTTGTCTAATGTTACCAGCTAACCATTACATACTATAGTGGTGAGCACATGTGCCTCTTGCACTGGAGATCGTAACTCGATTTCTAGCTCTAAGGCCTAGAATGAATCAAACTAAGAAAGAAGGGTATGGTGACGCAGTGGTTAAACTGTTAGCCTTTCACTAAGGTAGACTAGGGTTTGATTTTAGGTTAATATACATGTCATAAACAAACAAACAAACAAACAAACAAACAAACAAAAAAGCAGAGATAATGTTTAAAACTGATTACACTTGTCTCTTTTCAAATTATTACTTAGATTGCAAATACAAATGTGGACTGGGTTTGATATACAGTTAATGCTGCCTATCGCATACTAGCCTGTAAGAAAGCCAAACAAGCAAAAGGCGTAGGTAGAGCAGTGGTAAAATCCCTATGTGTAGAGAACTACCTAACGGTTTTATGAACTGGCAATGGTATGTCGCATAAACAGTGCAGGATACAATCCAGCAACCATAATTTTTATCTTGTGGAGCAGAGAAAACATATAGAGAGAGAGAGATATAGAAAGCTTGTGTATGTATGGGTAGCATTGATTGTTTGACCAGAGGAAATACGATGAGGTAGGGTGGGGAGAGGGAGAATTAACACATATATGAATGAATGGTAAATAGTATTTTTTTTTCTTCAATAGTTTGTTTTTCAAATGCAGTGGTAGATAGCCGTTATTTTGTAAAACATTCTTACTTGCAGTAGTAATAAGACTCTATGGTTCCGCTAACACATAGATAGACTGTATTATTGCCATGGTCAAGCACTCACATTAAGATCATTTACAAAATCATAAAATGAAAAATAAAAAATAATAAAGTTTAGGTTAGGTAAATTTAGGTTATGTTAGGTGAGCTGAATTTAAGTCTTAAAATATTCCCTCTCTTATGTGTTCAAAGTCGATTCACCCTGAACAGTCAGCCAAACCTTTAAATATGTATACATCATTACATAAAGAATTAAAGCAAACTTAATTAATTATGAATGGCGTTTTTTTTGTTACTGTTCAATGCAGACAGAATATATGCATTAATATGATAGACTCAACACAAAATGTTTTGATTGTTGACTTGTGTTATTGATAAATTGGTTTAATGTTAGGGGCAGTGCACACTTTCCATGTCGATAATTTATATAGGCTAGAAGGATGGTGTTGCCAACTTCTGATGTGTATTTCCAAATTTCCTGCATAGTCTATTTCATAGAATTTTCCTGTAACTTAAAAGTTCATGCTGATTTTGTCTTTGTGTGTTTGACATTGTAACTACAATGGTTGATTGGATATTCTTTGTCAACTTTCAAATCATGTAATTCATGTCAGATATGTTGGAATTTTTGTTCATTGTAAAGCTATCAAGTACCGATACCTAATTAGTTACACAAATGTTTCATAATGAAAATCTTGATCTCTGATTCATTGGAGAACTGTTTACGCTTGTCTGAACCAAGACTAACTGACTACTCACTGCTAAGGATTAGAAATTACATTACTCAAATCACATTCTGGTAAAAAAGATCATGACTACTATTAACTGCTACCCACTCTTCCACCACTTTGCTAACACTTTTCTACCATTTGACTCTCACTTTCGCTCTTACTTTAAACTGCACATACTACAACATTCATTATTTATTATCGAGTTAACTTACTAGAGATTAGTTTATGCTTAACAGTTGAGATGGAAGTATCAACGACTAGCTATGGTAAGCCATGTGCTTACTATAAAGGATATGCATATATTGTAAAAAGAACTAAATAAAATGGAACTGTTATTTGGTGCTGTTCGAAACAACGATCTAAAAAGTGTCGAGGAATGATTAAGACAAAAGGCTCCAACATACTTATTTCAATCGATCATCATTGTAAATCTCAAAATAATACTCATTTAAATGGACAAAATACTCTAACCAAGGTAAAAATGCAAGACCAAGAACAAAATAGTGTGGCTCAAGATAGTGCTTTGTTTGTTAAAGAGCATTTATTATCTCCTGAAAAAGACATGTTAGGACAGTCGTTAACGTCTAAAAAACCTCTAACACTATCAAAGACAACACAAACTATGCCAAAGGTTGTTGCATTGCAAGATGAACAAAAAGGATTAGATAGTAATAGTGATGATGATTATATTGATGATAATTATATTGATGATGATAACCATGATGATGATGATGATTATGATGATAATGATGATAATGATGATGATAATGGTTTACACCCAAAAAAATCATTTGTTAAATTTGTTTACTGGAACAAATCCCAGTAAGCTAATCCAGCGGCTTCAGTACTTGCATACCTGTAAACAGGCTGGTCATACTAAATATGAGGAAGAACTTTTGGATACAGAAAATGAGCCTTTTAATGCTAAAATTATAGTGTAATGAATCCATGTAACCGCTTAAACTATTTCTTAACAATACATGTAATATTTTCTACCACTTTGCTACCACTTTTCTAGTTTGCTACCACTTTTCTACCACTTTGCTACCACTATTCTACTACTTTTCTGCCACTTTTTCTACCACCTTGCTACCACTTTTCTACCACTATGTTACCAATTGTCTACACTTTGCTACCACGTTTCTACCACTTTTCTATCACTTTAAACTGTACATATTAAATATAAAAGCCAAACGCTAAATAATTCTATTACCAGAACAGAGATAACCTTTGTAGTGTGCAAATCATACTAACCGGTTAGTACTAACTTTGGAACTTACTACAACTAACCGAGGTAAACAACGTGTACTCTCATAAGGCTACTCTTATAACTATAGACGACAAAATGTAAAAGGAATAATATTCTGGCAATGCTCCAAAACAGAGGTCAACAAAATGTCGAGGCAATATGAAAAGTAGAAATGGTGTGGTTTTAAGTGTGAGTGATCATCAATGTAGTGCTCCAGACAAAACACTGATGGTGTTTGACAAAAAAAAATCATCAGAATGCTAAAAAGTTAGTACAGAGAATGATGTTGCTACTCAAAATAGTGCCAATTGTTTGCTGAGCAACGTTTAACCCCTTTTGTAAAAGTTATGTTGTATCCATCTTCCACGCCTCAAGAGTCATCAAACATCACAGACTATGCAAGAAGTAGTGTTGTTGTTGTTTTAAGGGGCAGAACTACAAAGTCATCTGCCCTTGATATGCAAGTGATCGAAAAGGACTAGATAGTTATAGACAAAAGAGAGTTGTAGTTTGTATATAACTATAGTACAAGTACTTACATTAAATAAATAAAAATAGTGTATGTGTATTGTCTGTTTTTCTTAATTGCTATCCCTATGTCCCACTATAATGCATATTGTTAACCATCAACAGTCTCTGTCTATGTTCGCAAGAGAGTGACCTTAAACAATAGCACTCTAATCTATGGTTTGTGTACCGAGTACACAATAATACAGGTGTGGTCAAGCCATGTTGAGGCAATAGTTATATCAGGTAAGGGATTCGAACCCTTCTTGCTTTCTTGTACAGAAAATTTGAACTTAGTCAAACACCATAACCACTATACGGTCAACCTGACAGTTACTAATATAATTATTTTTGTGGACTTGAGTGTTTATAAAACTTTTTCCAGTATACATTGACTAAACCACTTGTTTGTTTTGAAATATAGATTTTGTTTTGTTTGACCATAACATTGCAGTTATGAGTCTTGTGAACTGGGTGTTTAATATAGGGTTAAAGGCATTTTAAAAATAAATTTAGAAAAGCTCTTAGGTATCGTGTCATGGGGTTTAGTAATGCATTACTGTTTGTTGACTAACATTTACCGTTACTCAACATTATTTTGGTGAGCTCTACATGTTGTTGTTTGAGTCGTCAGTCTTTTGAACTGGTTTGATGCAGATCTCCATGCCTCCCTCCCCCGAGCGAAACGTCTCATCTCTATATAGCTACCACACCCTACATTCAAGGCTATCTGTTTAACATATTATACCTTGGATCTCCCCTACAAGCTCTTGGGTTCAATTCCTAGATTTAACACAAACTTTTAAAAGCGGTACGACAACTAAAACTAGTCTACTCAGTCTCGGGTGGTCCAAATAAGTAGAGAGGGTTTGATTCACACCTCAACCATAGAGCACCATGTTCTTTTTTTTTTTTAAATAATGATAGCCATTTGTTCAATTTCACATTTCACACAATTGCAATTTGTCAATTTTCCATTTGCATTTTTTTTAATGACAGTTTGATGTTTTTCAATTTCATGATATGGAAACATGGATTTTTTCATTTTCATATTTACACATTTGTCAATTTCCCATTTGGCATATATTTTCTTAAATGTCCGTTTAAGGTTTTTTAAATTTTGTCTATATGGAAACATGGATTTTCCATTTTGCTGTTTACCAATTTTTTATATATTTATTTTGTGTATGTTGAAAAAAATCGATATTTCCAAAACAAGATTTTTTTATTTTTCATTTTATGATTTTGTAAATGATCTTAATGTGAGTGCTTGACCATGGCAATAATACAGTCTATCTATGTGTTAGCGGAACCATAGAGTCTTATTACTACTGCAAGTATGAATGTTTTACAAAATAACGGCTATCTACCACTGCATTTGAAAAACAAACTATTGAAAAAAAATACTATTTACCATTCATTCATATATGTGTTAATTCTCCCTCTCCCCACCCTACCTCATCGTATTTCCTCTGGTCAAACAATCAATGCTACCCCATACATACACAAGCTTTCTATATCTCTCTCTCTATATATGTTTTCTCTGCTCCACAAGATAAAAATATGGTTGCTGGATTGTATCCTGCACTGTTTATGCGACATACCATTGCCAGTTCATAAAACCGTTAGGTAGTTCTCTACACATAGGGATTTTACCACTGCTCTACCTACGCCTTTTGCTTGTTTGGCTTTCTTACAGGCTAGTATGCGATAGGCAGCATTAACTGTATATCAAACCAGTCCACATTTGTATTTGCAATCTAAGTAATAATTTGAAAAGAGACAAGTGTAATCAGTTTTAAACATTATCTCTGCTTTTTTGTTTGTTTGGTTTGTTTGTTTGTTTGTTTGTTTGTTTGTTTATGACATGTATATTAACCTAAAATCAAACCCTAGTCTACCTTAGTGAAAGGCTAACAGTTTAACCACTGCGTCACCATACCCTTCTTTCTTAGTTTGATTCATTCTAGGCCTTAGAGCTAGAAATCGAGTTACGATCTCCAGTGCAAGAGGCACATGTGCTCACCACTATAGTATGTAATGGTTAGCTGGTAACATTAGACAAACGAAAATGATAGTATTTCTGTTAGCCAAGCATTTCTGTCATTTGCCTACTGTGTGAGCACTGCCAGCAAGACAGTTTAGTTTAGAACAAGCGCGCGCGTGTGTGTATAGATTATTAGCCTCAAGTATTTAAAGCTTGTTGTGTGTAGCGACCATCTTGCTCAGTAACCACTGAGTAAGTTTTAACAGTTAACTCATAAAAACAGCATAGGATAGTTGTGTGTGTGTGGTTCATGTACTTGGGAATATGCATTAGCACCATGCGCTAGCTTTACCTTGCCCTCTAGAGGTAGAGCGTTATCCCTTCCTTTGGGCATTGCCAATGACTGCATTCCCCCACAAGTTTTACACTTAAGCTCTTGGCTTGTTCTTGATTAGGTTTGGTTTGCTTTAGGCTTGGTTTGGTTCAGTTGGGTTTGATTCGACTTGGTTCAGTTTAGTTTAATGTAGTCACATTTTTTTATTTTTAGCTACACTCTTTAACCAATTAATTAATGATAGTCTACTCTTAATTCTTGAATCGATA
>CAMPQE020000349.1:27500-31468 GCA_946902985.2 Meconema thalassinum | reverse complement strand
GGAAACCACTTCGAGGATGGCTGAGCTGGGAATCGAACACCCTCAACTCATTTGTGCCACCCGAGGCTGAGTAGACCCCGTTCCAGTCCTCATACCACTTATCAAATTACATGGCAAAGCCCGGAATCGAACTCAGGACCTCCGGCGCGGCAGCTAACCATGCTGACCGCTACGCCATGGAGGCGACTATTATTATTATTATAATTATCATTATTATTAGTATTTTCTATTTCATCGAAATTTATGAACTCGTCTCTATCAGTGCCTACTATTATTATTATTATTATCATTTTTATTATTATTATTTTTCTTTTCATGGAAATTTATTTTATATATTTATTTATTTATTTATTTTATTTATTATGCCTATTACTGTCTGGTGATTTTCCGAATAGTTTTTTAAAACTTGTCACCTAGTATTATTATTATTATTATTATTATTATTATTATTATTATTATTATCATTATTATTAAAAAATATTATTATTATCATTATAATTATTATTATTATATTAAATGTAAACCGAAATCTCAACACATTTCTCGGCCGGCATTTGCCCGAAGAGGAAGTGGGAAACCACGGAAAACCACTTCGAGGATGGCTGAGCTGGGAATCGAACCCCCTCAACTCATTTGTGCCACCGAGGCTGAGTAGACCCCGTTCCAGTCCTCATACCACTAATCAAAGCCCGGAATCGAACTCAGGACCTCCAGCGCGGCAGCTAACCATGCTGACCGCTACGCCATGGAGGCGACTAATATTATTATTATAATTATCATTATTATTAGTATTTTCTATTTCATCGAAATTTATGAACTCGTCTCTATCAGTGCCTACTATTATTATATTATCATTTTTATTATTATTATTTTTCTTTTCATGGAAATTTATTTAAATATTTATTTATGTATTTATTTATTTATTTATTTATTATGCCTATTACTGTCTGGTGATTTTCCGAATAGTTTTTTAAAACTTGTCACCTTAGTATTATTATTATTATAATTATTATTATTATCATTATTATTAAAAATATTATTATTATTATTATAATTATTATTATTATTAAATGTAAACCGAAATCTCAACACGTTTCTCGGCCGCCATTTGCCCGAAGAGGAAGTGGGAAACCACGGAAAACCACTTCGAGGATGGCTGAGCTGGAATCGAACACCCTCAACTCATTTGTGCCACCCGAGGCTGAGTAGACCCCGTTCCAGTCCTCATACCACTTATCAAATTACATGGCAAAGCCCGGAATCGAACTCAGGACCTCCGGCGCGGCAGCTAACCATGCTGACCGCTACGCCATGGAGGCGACTATTATTATTATTATAATTATCATTATTATTAGTATTTTCTATTTCATCGAAATTTATGAACTCGTCTCTATCAGTGCCTACTATTATTATTATTATTATCATTTTATTATTATTATTTTTCTTTTCATGGAAATTTATTTATATATTTATTTATTTATTTATTTTATTTATTATGCCTATTACTGTCTGGTGATTTTCCGAATAGTTTTTTAAAACTTGTCACCTTAGTATTATTATTATTATTATTATTATTATTATTATTATTATCATTATTATTAAAAATATTATTATTATCATTATAATTATTATTATTATATTAAATGTAAACCGAAATCTCAACACATTTCTCGGCCGGCATTTGCCCGAAGAGGAAGTGGGAAACCACGGAAAAACCACTTCGAGGATGGCTGAGCTGGGAATCGAACCCCCTCAACTCATTTGTGCCACCCGAGGCTGAGTAGACCCCGTTCCAGTCCTCATACCACTAATCAAATTTCATGGCAAAGCCCGGAATCGAACTCAGGACCTCCGGCGCGGCAGCTAACCATGCTGACCGCTACGCCATGGAGGCGACTATTATTATTATTATAATTATCATTATTATTAGTATTTTCTATTTCATCGAAATTTATGAACTCGTCTCTATCAGTGCCTACTATTATTATTATTATCATTTTTATTATTATTATTTTTCTTTTCATGGAAATTTATTAAATATTTATTTATTTATTTATTTATTTATTATGCCTATTACTGCCTGGTGATTTTCCGAATAGTTTTTTAAAACTTGTCACCTTAGTATTATTATTATTATTATCATTATTATTAAAAATATTATTATTATTATTATAATTATTATTATTTTTATTATTATTATTAAATGTAAACCGAAATCTCAACACATTTCTCGGCCGGCATTTGCCCGAAGAAGAAGTGGGAAACCACGGAAACCCACTTCGAGGATGGCTGAGCTGGGAATCGAACACCCTCAACTCATTTGTGCCACCCGAGGCTGAGTAGACCCCGTTACAGTCCTCATACCACTTATCAAATTACATGGCAAAGCCCGGAATCGAACTCAGGACCTCCGGCGCGGCAGCTAACCATGCAGACCGCTACGCCCATGGAGGCGACTATTATTATTATTATAATTATCATTATTATTAGTATTTTCTATTTCATCGAAATTTATGAACTCGTCTCTATCAGTGCCTACTATTATTATTATTAGTATCATTTTTATTATTATTATTTTTCTTTTCATGGAAATTTATTTATATATTTATTTATTTATTTATTTTATTTATTATGCCTATTACTGTCTGGTGATTTTCCGAATAGTTTTTTAAAACTTGTCACCTTAGTATTATTATTATTATTATTATTATTATTATTATTATTATTATTATTATCATTATTATTAAAAATATTATTATTATCATTATAATTATTATTATTATATTAAATGTAAACCGAAATCTCAACACATTTCTCGGCCGCATTTGCCCGAAGAGGAAGTGGGAAACCACGGAAAACCACTTCGAGGATGGCTGAGCTGGGAATCGAACCCCCTCAACTCATTTGTGCCACCCGAGGCTGAGTAGACCCCGTTCCAGTCCTCATACCACTAATCAAAGCCCGGAATCGAACTCAGGACCTCCAGCGCGGCAGCTAACCATGCTGACCGCTACGCCATGGAGGCGACTAATATTATTATTATAATTATCATTATTATTAGTATTTTCTATTTCATCGAAATTTATGAACTCGTCTCTATCAGTGCCTACTATTATTATTATTATCATTTTTATTATTATTATTTTTCTTTTCATGGAAATTTATTTAAATATTTATTTATGTATTTATTTATTTATTTATTTATTATGCCTATTACTGTCTGGTGATTTTCCGAATAGTTTTTTAAAACTTGTCACCTTAGTATTATTATTATTATAATTATTATTATTATCATTATTATTAAAAATATTATTATTATTATTATAATTATTATTATTATTAAATGTAAACCGAAATCTCAACACGTTTCTCGGCCGCCATTTGCCCGAAGAGGAAGTGGGAAACCACGGAAAACCACTTCGAGGATGGCTGAGCTGGGAATCGAACACCCTCAACTCATTTGTGCCACCCGAGGCTGAGTAGACCCCGTTCCAGTCCTCATACCACTTATCAAATTACATGGCAAAGCCCGGAATCGAACTCAGGACCTCCGGCGCGGCAGCTAACCATGCTGACCGCTACGCCATGGAGGCGACTATTATTATTATTATAATTATCATTATTATTAGTATTTTCTATTTCATCGAAATTTATGAACTCGTCTCTATCAGTGCCTACTATTATTATTATTATTATCATTTTTATTATTATTATTTTTCTTTTCATGGAAATTTATTTATATATTTATTTATTTATTTATTTTATTTATTATGCCTATTACTGTCTGGTGATTTTCCGAATAGTTTTTTAAAACTTGTCACCTTAGTATTATTATTATTATTATTATTATTATTATTATTATTATTATTATTATCATCATTATTAAAAATATTATTATTATCATTATAATTATTATTATTATATTAAATGTAAACCGAAATCTCAACACATTTCTCGGCCGGCATTTG